>DWFO01002394.1:0-13815 GCA_018246595.1 Mimoniades nurscia nurscia | reverse complement strand
TTGCCATGCATCGGGCACATATCCAGACTCCGAACCACTACTAGAAAATCTAAATTAGAAAATTTTGTAGTGTTCGAACCGGGAACCGAACCCGGGACCTCCCGATCGGCAGTCGCACTTGCAACCACCAACACGACCAACGAGGCAGTCCGAGGAGATAAATTAAAAATATTTTAAAATGATTGTGTTATTTATAATCACGTTCTATATTATAACTTTTTAACATTCGTAAATCATTTCGAACAGAAATGAAATTCATTGCAATTAATATAAATATAATAATGTAACTAAACAAAACATTAGCTATTACAGGTAAGAGAACAGGAATATACAATTTTAGTCTGTTTCCCAGCCCATTAGGCTGCAGTACATCAATACAGGGTTCGTGTTCAGTAACACAGAAACCTCATTAGGGCCTCTAATTGAACTATATAACGTTATTTAATTTAATTCCCTATAGATAGGTACTGTGTTAATTACTGTTCTATCCCGCCACTTGTGCTCCTGTTCTATCCGCGTTAGTTCAATTATACAGTATAACATAGCCTATTAAACGTAGCGTCACGCCTGTAACCCTCAAAGAGTTAGGCAGAGGAGTGTAGGACACTCCCAGGTCTCACCACTTGCGTTGATGTCCCACTATGGAATAGGTGGTGAGCGTATTAACATACACCGGGAACATAATTATGCAAACGCCGCGCGACTACTAGAAAATTTAAGTTAGGAAAATAGTAGTGCCCAACCGAGGATTCGATTCCAGGACCTTCCGAACGGCTGTCGCGCTTGCAACTAGCACGACCAACGAGGCAGTGCAAAAAAAGTTTAATTTAATTACTATTACTTTCACGCAATAATTTGTTAATATAATTGTAAAAACGCGTCCATTTTACCTGAACATTTGTATCGTATGCATTCTTAACATAGCGCATACAGTGTAATGTAATTGTCGCGTTCATTTATACGTTTGGCCACGGGCGGAGCTGTAGCATTAAGCGAAGGGGAAACAAAGACCAGTAAGTATCACAGAATTACTTCACACAACCATATCTGTGACGTCGGCACCTCACAAGGCGTGCTCTATGGGAAATGTTCGGACATTACAACGCATAAGGCATTCCAAATGTTTATATAACAGTATATTTACCATGGTAGGAAATAATTCATATTTAACAACCGGACGCCCTCGTCGGTTGACTCACGGCAACTCTAATTTTGTATGGATTTAATTTTTTTTTTGTTACCCTACTGTTTTTGGTGAACTGTGTAATTATGTATGTGGAATGAGACGGCGCTAGGAAAGTATGGAAACGGCTATTGTTAAATGGTTTATGCGGTGATGTTATCATTAGGTGAAACATAACATCGCGCCTGTAATCCCCGAAGAAGTAGGTAGAGGAGTGTAGAACACTGCCACTGTAATTGTGTGTTAAAAAGAGGGGATATATATTATTTTTTTGCGTTGACATGGTATTTTCGAAACATTGTTATAGAATGTATTCACTGTCATAATTTATTCGCGGAAAATTTTATATGTTTATATTGAATTTTTGTGACAAATTACTTTAATAAACAAATGTTCCTACCGGCACCTAAAGCTAATTATGCCATGTGCCTGACGCGAGGATGTATTACAATGATTTAACGGTTGAATCTAGACCTGAATCTAGACCTGTATTGCTACTTAAAAGCCTGTTTAAAAGTATTTGCATTTCTTTATTAAGCTCTATTTAAACTCATTTGCATTTCTTTTTTCTGCTGCTTCGATCATTATGTTAAATATAACATGACTCTTATATTATCCCGAATAAATTAAAAAAATAAAATAATAAGTCCACTCAATACTTGCTGACCCACAATCTCGCTAACGACGCGAGATTCGGCGCAGCATCCGGCGATTACATCCATCTGGGTTACACCTTAACTGGTGTGCGCAGTGCAATAATTGTACCTACATTCTGGAGACGAACGCACGGGTAATACTCGTACTTTACCATGAATTTACCTGACCATATACAAATTACTAAATTGGCATAACTCTAAAGGGCTTACAAAAATTTCCGTAAAGGTTTTTACAGCGGAGCTATAATACGTATTTAAAGAAAAGTCTAGAAACGGTAGCTATGCTATAATATATGTATATCTTTTAGTTAATTCTCGGGGAAATCATGTTTTGCTATATCTCTTGGAATATCTCTACGAAGAACAGTAAAGCAAATAAAACATATAGCGTAATATACGCGTACCTTGGTGTAATATACATAATATATATTATAGCTCTGTGTTTGACGGCCTTTACTGATTTTGCCATTACATTTCGCTAATTGTCCCACATTATTGTCCGTGAAAAGTAAATAGCGTGAATGGCACGGCTCTGTGTGTACATCATTAATCAATAAATGTTGTTTGCTTAACCTTGACTGACTTAAATTGATTATTTTAAAAGTTAAAGTCATCTTGGTAAAGTGACACACACAGTACCGACTGTTAAGAATCGAATTGTAAGGCGGTACACAGAATTGGTGTAACTGGGGTATGTAGCGATAATATACTTGGTTTATTCATACCGTCAATCGAATTCAAACTTTGTTGGTTCTGCCGCATTGTGTGCTCGACCGTCAGTAATAGGATTTTCATGTTTCCACCACGGTCTACATCAGCGCGTCGCTCTTATATTTGATGTGGCCAACGAAATAACAGCTCGGTGCGATTATATCTATGTTTTATATACGCTTGTGACCATTCAGCGGAAATTGTATTCAGAAGTCTGAAAAATTAGACATACCTAATTCAATTGTTGTACAAACATTCCTATGGAGTTTTATATCGATTAGGGGACGTTTTTGATCAGCACTAGACTGAAACAGGTTGATGATGATATAATGAGTACATAACGAAAGTAGCATCTTTAATAGTTAATAGTATCAGTTTCGGACATTCTCCAGGCTTTGCTAGGTAGGTATAAAAGAGCTGTCATAGAAACTATAGGCATTCTCCGACATTACATATACTAAGTATTCTCACGGGCATTCCAATAATTATAAAGTCGCTATTTTATGAACGCAAATTTCTGGCAGTCTCTATATGAAACAAAGTTGATCTATGTTAATTAATAAGAGTTGCAGTAGCTATTATTAGCATCAGTTTTACATTGAATCTGTCTCGACATCAATGGATCTAAATAAAGTTATTATCACTGAACACATGAAGTTCTATCGTTTATCTTAGCGCAGTTGTTTTGGAATACACGTATCTCAGATCTTGTATTCAGGTAGAAACAATTTTCAGTAGTAAATCAAAAGCGGGATAAAGCTTTAGTCTTTAAATTTCTCGCACGCAATTGTAAAATCAGAAATACCTGCCAGGAAGAAATGTTCCGCTTTTGTGAATCAAAATTGAATTTACCACAACATATATGAAACGATGCTTTTATTGACTCAGGAATTTTGGGGCTGGCTACCTCTAACTTAACTGTGCAGAACTTTCTGGACAAGGCTTGTGTAACATAATCAGCTTACTCGCAAAGTGCAAGGGTTTCATGGAAAAACAACACACATAAACAAGAACACCGATACACCATAATAGGAGGACCTGCAACGTGCATTGTGAAACAATTTAAAGCATCTCCAAGTGAGAAAAAACCTTATGGCTTCACTTATGACCACCACTGGGTTCCGAACACTACTTCAGGCTCTTTTACAAGGTAATAAACGTTTCAAGGCTATACGATCTATCAATATGAAGACTACATCACCTAATAATAAGAGGAAATATTATATGTAATAGATACATAGTAAATATATTCAGGTTACTATGCTTTCATATAAAACAGTATGAAGGCTCAGCACTGAGCATTACATATGCCCATGTACCCTACCTGTGTTATGTAAGGCAAATCTATATAGATATACCCTTATTGTATTCCTCTCGCCTCTAAATTGCTTCATCTAGACCCCACGTTCGTACTTTTACGATTTTAATCTCGTACGGCGCGAGTAGCCGTAAGTATTGATATTCGCTCCGCAACGCCCACTTCATTCCAACGTACATCAAAATTTACGGGTACAGACCTATTAGTTGCCGTTCTTATTCGGCGACCTGTTCAAAGGAATTCTCTTTGTGCACTTCTCATTAAAATTTGTCCTGATTTTTTTGTTAATGTGATGTGGGTATTGGCGCCGGCGATCGAAGCGCCACCAGGTCGTAAACTTTTGTGACTCGGAAAATCGTTCATGAAGCGGGTAGATATTGGATTAGAGTTTTAACAATACGAGTGCAGTTATAGTTCCCAATGGTAGAATAATAATCTTTTGTATAGTGAGAACGTGTAGAATTTTTTAATTATATAAATTCTATAATTTAGAACGTATAGAATTTTTTAAAATGAATAGCTACAAAATATGTATTTTTCAAGACAATGGCAATGTTTCCGATGTTCGTGACACTTTTTTCAACTGACGCTTATATTGAAACGTTATTTCATTTCAAAAAAAAATTTATTTTTAGGTACATTACATATGGAATGGAAATGATCTCTCTATGTGTAAACGTAATACGATGTTGGCTTAAATATTTGTAATTTTTAAAAATATTCTCATAAATTATAGGGATGATGGCCATAAATTATAGGGCCTTATGGAAAAATTTGAAACGGGAAATAATTATAGAACATTGGAAAATTCTCAAAACATACATGTCTGATATGAATGAATAAAATTGACTGCCTCGTTGGTCGTATTGGTTGCAAGTGCGACTGTCGAAAGGGAGGTCCTGGGTTCAATTCCCGGGTCGGGCACTAGGTGCAAAATTTTCTAATTTAGATTTTCTAGTAGGGGCTTGGAGTCTGGATTTGTGCCCGGATGGCTATAGGCTTATCACTTATTCCATAGTGGGACATAAGCGTACCTGGTGTAACGTTTGAGTGTTCTACATTCATTCAGGGACGAGAGGCGTTATGTTACTTTTTTTATCTAAAAGCAACCTGTCATCTTGTATATTGAAACACTTCCAATATTTGTTGAAACCCTTTATTAAATCCGTGTATTTCCAATGTGTACTGACTACAACAATGTACATTTTTCAATATAGGAGTACTGGAGTCCCGTATTGAGAACAGCGAGCGGAGGGTGTGGAAATACGGCGGGCAGTTAAAAGTGGGAACAAATATTGTACGGTGCGCCGCGGCTCATACAAACTCTCCTCACATGTATATACCGTATATGTATACATTGCTAGCCCTGTAGAGAAGTAGAGCAACTGTTTGAATACTCTCTTTTGATGCTTCGTCTACATTTGACGTTTTTCCTATGATTCTAAAATCTAAAATCTTAACCACATTTGTCTTTCTCTAACAATTTTTTACGGTGCACTTTCGATCTGATCATATTGTAAGTCTCCATTATCGCCATAATTTAAAAAAATGTTATTAATTCGTTACGTATGTGTGACATTTTGGTAATTAAATCCACCATGTAATAGTGTGATCATATAATAATGCAATATAATAGTGTAATAATATAATAGCGTAACCATTATAATAGTGTAACCATACAATAATGCAATATAATATTGTAACCATATACTATTATATGGTTAGTGTAACCATACAATAATGTAACATAATATTGTAACCATATAATAGTGCAATAATACAATAATGCAATATAATAGTAGAAATCATATACTAGGAACGCTGCTTTCCATATCTGAGAGATATGGAAAGCAGCGTTCCTGGCAGATGGAAACAAATAGGGCATCATTGATCACAATGTGATGGTCGAGATGAACGCTCTAATTACTGATATGTTTTTTCAATCCGATTCAATATCAATCCGATCCAAGTTCAATTCTTAAATGTTTTCGGTCCTATGAATAGAAACAAAATGCAAATGATAACAATAATAGTAAAACAATTTTAGTTACGAGTTTTAAGCACATTACATCGACTGGTTCGTTGGTCGTGTTGGTTGTAAGTGTTCTACATTCCACTGCCTACCTCTTCGGGGATAACTTGCGTGAGAGTACGTTATATTACTTTATATAATGTATATGAGTTACCGAATTAATAAATCTTATCATAAACCTTCTTGATACATATCTGACGGGCGCCTTGAAGACCTGAAATTCACAAAAGACCCAGATTAACCCACACTGTGAAAATATGGACTTCCCTGGCGGCATCTTTAAATTCCGATTCATATAAACGGGAATTATTTAAGACAAGAGTGAATAGGTACCTCCTAGACAAGCGTGGTACGTCATACGTGGTAGCCTGCATCTCACTTTCCATCAGGTGGGATAGTAGTTAAACGCAAGCCTATTGATAAATAAAAAAAGATAAGGCTACTACTCTACCCATATCAGCGGCTACATCTGTAAGTTTTTGTGTTGAAAATAAGTTAATGACTTTTCTTTTTTTTCAAAATATATAACGTATTACTGATTGATGGACGTATAAATTCAAGAGCTTACTCTTATTAAGCTGAAATTCATGGAATTACCTATACAGAATGATTTAGATGGATATGCTGTAAGTTATTTGTGGTATAGTAATGCAATATCAATGCTCTAAGAAGCATGTAAATATTTTTATTTTTCCAACTTAATGTGCTGTCGAAAAAAAGAAAAGTGATATTATGGTGTAGAAAAAGATGCCGATAAGGCATCTGTGTGCCGAAGTACTTTTATTTCACCATAACACACGACCATAATATTAAAACGAGGTTTTTCGGGTACCAAGGGATCCAATAATTGCCTACATAAGTTACATTCTTATCGTGACGATTTTTGCACAGCTCTCGAGTTCCGGCGGTCCCACATAGGCCTTTTGTCCCTCAACAATTCAATTTACTGATAACGTAAAACAAGGACAGCTATCGATAAACAGACCAGATATCGGCCATTGATTGAAACAACATAAGGGTATATGTTATGTAATGGTCGAACTAATAAAACGATTGATTTATTTGATTTATTGATTTGATTGGTTTTCTTTTCCGTTTCTTTGTAATTTTGTAAACTTACCAATCAAAAATTCTTACTTACATTATAAATGCAGAACAAAACTACTGTGTCGGGACTCGAATTCCGGTTCGGTTGTTATTGGATTTTTCAACTAGAATTTCTAGTAGTGGCTCGGAGTCTGGATTTATATCCGGTGTATGACAATGGGCTCACCCCTATTCCATGTTGGGACTTAAACGTAATTAATAACACGTGGAGGTTTACTACACTTTTCTGCCAACTTCATCGGGGATAACAGGCGTGAAGTTTTGTTTTCCCTATGGCTGGGTAAAAACAATGCTTTCGCCTGTTATTATTATTATGCAATTAATGCAAACAGTTATTAAAATAGCTTGTGCTATATGAAATAAAATATTAACCTCCCAAATTATATGAGAAAAGAAAAAGCACTTCAGATTTGTAACGATAGAGATATTTGGCGTTCGGTATTCTCAGCCTACACTGTAAGGAATCTGGCGTAACGTTATTATAATTATATGCGATATGTCTGTCACGTCATGATTCGAAGTGAAAAATAAATAACTTCTATCATTGACACGGTTGACAGATCTTGTCCTTCATAACTAATTGAATGATCTCGAGTAAATATATTCCTGTCACATAGGCATGGGACGGTTCTTGGAAATGTTTCGATCTTGCGGCTAATTGAGTCAATTCGATTTATGTTCAATAACTGTGGACATTTACAATAATTCAATTAAACCAGAATCGGTAAGTTTATTCGCTAGCAATAATGTGCAGAAATTACAAAAACATTTCTCTACATATGAGAATATTTAATTATGAAGTACATTGATAACCTTGAAATTTATTACGTGCGTATTAAATATGTCATACATATGTATTAAATACGAACAATAAAGGAAAGTAAAGAAAGTAAAATCAGTAAAGTCGATAATTAAAAGCAATTAATTAAATTTTTTATTTTGAAAGTTATTGAAGATAGTTGCGTCAATAGGGTAATAATCCTCGATAAATCGTTCCCGTGTGTTTTATTTACATACTGTTTAAACATAGAGTATCATGTATATTCGCCGTATCAACATAACGAATGTTTTATATTTCATTATATTAATTGCCCGTGTTTATAACCCATATGAAAAACAAAAGATTCAGTTTTCGTCACTCGTTTCCCATTAAAAGCTTTATCAATTCTTAATATCATACTCCTTCCTAAGCGTAATTAATACGTTCGAAAATTGCTAGAATGATTTCTTTCTTTTCGCGTATCAATGTATACAGATAATATGATACTTAATGCATTTATGTTTTTTGTTCAAGAACATTATTAAATCGGAGTCTGGATATGTGCCCGGTGTATGGCAATAAGCTCACCATCTACTCCATAGTGGGAGTTGAACGTAACTGGGGTAATGTGAGAGTGCACTGCACTCCTCTGCCTACTTCGTAGCGGATTACAGGCGTGACGTTACGTTACTATTAAATATGACATAATTGATATCAGCCTACCTCCAACAGAAGACGGAGAGAGTGAATTAAAACCCTAACAATTCCTTGATGGAGACATCGCCATTTAGGACGCATCGTGCCTGTATTAAATTTCAACTGCGCGCTGTCACGGGCTATGGGCATTCACCTTTGAATTACATCACCAAGTAAGTCGAATATCGTTGAAAGGAGTTTCAAAATCAAACTAACAAGCTACAGGTATCAATTTCTATAATAACCCATACCTCAATTTTGTTAGCCAAAGTAATTGGCGAGTGAGGTCAGTAATTCAACAGGTGCCCAATGATATCCGGGCGCTATGTGAGCTACACAATATGTAATCGGTATTTTTACGCGCCAAGTCACGCGCTGAAGCGGAATAGATTTTGACAAGCAGTTTGTCTTATTGATATCATCACTGAAGAATGGAAACGGTTTAGTGATAACTAGGTAATATTTTGCTTAGGCCCACTATGAATGTAGTGAAGTTGCATAAGAAATAATCACGTGTCGATCTGTGTCGATGAATGCGCGTGTGAACATTAATAAGCCGAATAAGCTGTACTCATTTAAGAGAAAAATAATCCATCTCTACTGCCTACTTTTTCCTTATTCCCTTTTCAAAATCTCTGCCTAATGATGACAACGCGGTTGCGACACCGTTGATAATGTCTATTAACAATCTGCGATAGTGTAAGATGACGGAGAGTTGATGAGTGGACCGTGAAAAAGATTTATTTTCCTATTAAAAAAAGTCAAGTATACGGTTTTGACTTGGACCAATCATTTATACCCGGTATTAATCTCATAGACCCCCTGTACCCACCAATACTTTGTTACCGTAATGCTTTTGAGTATATATCTCATATAATTGAAAGACTTCATTGATTGTGTAACAAACTCGAGACTTATTACGAGAGTCGTTTCTATGGTTTATAATAATACTGTCTATATAACGCTTACTCTTATAATGCACCTACCTCTTCGGGGATGACAGGCGTGATGTTACGTACGTACGTATAATAATACTAACAATTAGATTTTCCTTGTTCCGATTTGAATCATTAGAGCAATGAGTTTGGAAGCACAGCAGGTCTATAAGGGTACAGATATCTAGCAGTCCGTGCGCTCTGCCTACCCCGTAAGAGATGCTGATTGCGCGTGATATTGATACTGTTCTAGGAATAACTTCGTTTTGCATTGTCTATTCGTCATCTGATGTATAATATATTTATTCTTGTATTCTAAATACCGACTTGCCTCACGTTACCTATATATAGCGGATTTTTCTATCGTAAAAATATTATAATATGTAGGTAGGTATATCTTACCAAAGTAGTTAAAAATCAGTCGTTCTTGTGTTAATGAGGAAATAAACGAACAGATGAAAATAAAACCTTCAAGGCCTGTATTGAGATGCTACATTATATCTTCACGAAGGGTCCCTTACGTGACAGACAGAGGGCCAAGTGGCAAAAATTACTTTTCTTACAGTGATGTCACAGTATTTAATTATTATTTCTGTAGATACTTACTCTTATATAGATACGTAAGCGATTTGTCGCATTGTATTTCTAAAGGCCATACCATTCGAATGATACTAATTTGCCAGTCTCAGCTTATCTAAGTGCACATTAACGCAATTACTTCATTCTCAGGGCCTCAGTGCTTTAATTGCGAGATTTGTATTCGTATTGAGAGGATAAATTAAATTAGAACACGAGAGATAGATACGCAGCTCAGCTATCAGCGATACCGTTAATGATACCGAATTATATTGTGTGCTCAAATTTAAGTTGTGTTAGGCAAAGTCACAAATACACAAAACATTATTAACTACTTAGCACTAAACAAGCGATTGAAGCACTTTATATCCTGTAAACATAATATTCATATTTTATAAAGATTAATTGGTGTTAAAATTGCAGCCAACTGCACAATTTACAGTGTAATATTTTAGTCCAGTTTGCATTTACTTCGATAGTGTAATCAGAGCAGGATTCGTACAGGATAAGGCCATTAAGGTAGCGAAATATTTGTACATGTTCTTGTCTGTATTTTTATGCACAATATGTAATACGTATACGCATGTATATGTTTTATATACCTGTATGTTTGTTATTGCATCTTCGTATAATTTATCTTAATAAGGGTAGGCAGTGTACACCAAATGATAAATAACTCTATCCATACAGACGTTATGTATTCGTACATTCATCAAGAGTGATGAGAGTGAATAGAGATTCATACACACACAACGGTTTTGGAGACTTCCCATTCCCCGAGCACAACAGTATGTTAATGTTGGATTGTATGTCACTAAGCCGGATTAAGTAACATCATGCCTGTAATCCCCGAAGAGGCAGGCAGAAAATGTAGCACACTCCCACGTTTCATCAATGACGTTTCCGTCCCATCATGGAATAGGTGGTGAATCTATTACCATGTACCGGGCACCAATACATACTCCGAATCACTACTAGAAATTGCAAAATTCGAAAAATCCATTAGTACTCGACCCGGGGCTGGAACCCAGTACCGCTCGATTTTCAGTAGCGCTTGCAAACTAATCAGAATGGGCACTATAATAATTATGTATGTATAATAATATTTACTATAATAGTTATGTAAATACATAAAATATCAGCTTTTATCGGCTGACTTTAGGTATTGTACATTCCCAATGATAGTGAACTTTTAACGTGCGTCAATAGCATTGTAGATAAATGTAGCACGTGGCAGACATTGATAAGAAACATTCGGTAAATTAAACTAGCGAGAGACCACCCCTCATGTTATCTGACTTAACGTTGGCTACAAATTATACAATGTAAATAATCAAGCGTTGGCTGCGTGGCGTTTAATTTAAAATGTATACATTACTGGATGTTATGCCTCCAATACCAGCTATGGCTCCAATATTAATTTAAGGTATTACCTTATTTATGTCAACTGTCATTATGCTCTTGTTAGCGACATCCACACAACCTCTAATCATTATAGACATTCGCTGTCATTGTTATTACTTGTAACATGAACAATGGGACAGAAAGTGTAATAGGTCCAATTAACATAACTTGTCATGACATTTCATGTTGAATTTGCCTATTCAAATTGATCTCTGCCATGACTAGTGACATAATTTACATTACAGCACGATAAAATTATAATGCATGCGCAAGGCAGGTACGTTTATAAATAAGTGTCCTAACAAATAGAGTCTTGGGTTTCAGTATGGTGTGTGTCGAAAGTGGCAGTGGGATGAATCGGAATTATGTGTGTTCCTAGATTGTATTTGAGCTGTCAGCCAATAATAAAGTAAATGTTAGGTAGCGTTTTTCCTGGCCCCGTGATAATCCAAAATTGGTTGAGTCCGCTCCTCAGAATATGGGCGAATGGGCATCATCAGCATTATATTGTATGGTCTTAGCTTGAGTCTAGTTATACAGCAGCCAAAGTTTAGATCATGTGAGGTGTAAATATTTGTTATGCCACAGTCGATGGAGCTTTATGGTGTACACAGTTTCGATATGAATTAATATTATAGATTTCAACCAATCAACGTTTCATTTAGAAATTCCAACCCTAAAGCTATTAAAAGATTTAATGACATAATTTCACACAGTTTTAAAAACAAGGTACGTAAGGTTACATAAGAAATTTTCGAAATTTCAATGTACATCAGTGAAGTGTAGAAAAAAAGTGAAAATATCTGTTATCTTACTAAATTACCATTCAATAAATCAGTCGAGTGATAAACAGATCATTGGATTCAATTTTAATAGAGGAAAATTTAGTTTAAAAAAAAACTGCTTGTACAACCTTATTCCGTTACAATAGAGTACATATTCAAAGCTCTCTATTACACTAAAGTGTTGGCAAGATTTCGTTCAGGTAACGGGTTATTATCTAAATTTGCTATTGTGTTTAATTGAAATTAAATTTTCGTGCGGCTGTAATACGGTGTCATATTGCTTGAGATGGTGTCGATGAAAACATTTTTAAAGCGCTGTTTTTTTCGCTCATTCAACCAAAACTGTGACAGCTAAGCCGAGCATAGCCGTGGAATTGATGATTGGCTATAACCGATAATTGATTTTGTAAATATTCACAAATTCTAAGCTTAAACGTTGATTTGTCGATTGATTGTTTGTGAATACGTGATAGAACCGGCTCCCCGCTAGGGAACGAGTTCTAAAGCAAATATGAAGTATAGTCAAACCCCGTGGGACTTCAAGATGTGTACCTTTTTTTAAATTATGTGACAGACTAGCGTTTGCCCGCAATTCCGCCTGTCGATGCGCGCAGATGCATCCTAAGACATTCACCTTTGCTTTGAAAAGCCATAGCTTATATTTTACCTAAGCTTAATAATGCCTGATTATAATAGCTTCCAAACAAAGCCTATGAATGAAATTATATAGTAATATAAGTTCATTCTTAGACTTACTCTATATAAAATATATTTTACCTAAGCTTAATAATGCCCGATTATAATATGTAGTTTCCTAACAAAGCATAAGAATAAACTTATATATGTAGTAATATAAGTTCATTCTTAGACTTACTCTATATAAATAAATAATCGTACATAGACTTACTTAAGCTTACCGTATTTTAAAATACAGTATTTCTATACTTGCACTTTTGTTACTAGTCAATAGTAACTAACAGTTTTATTAACAACAAATTTGTTTTAACTGACACTAACTCTCCTGTTAATATTAAGTTTCCTCATCACAAAACAGCTTTATTGCCGTTCGCCATGGCCATCTTCACAGTATTTCTTATTTAATATCAAACGGTCACGCGGCTCATGACTGTATGTATGTGTTTAGCCACAAATAAATTCGATCACATTAGAAGATACCATACCGTTAGATGATGTTTCCCCTGGGAACTACATGTTCGTAAATTAGACCGCTTTGTGTGTTAATACATATGCATATTTCGTACAATGTCTTCAACAACGGAGCAATACAAAACGCGCTAGGCTCAACAGCAAAACATTTTTGTGTGCTTAAGCACAGTTTAGTTATTTTAACTTGAAGTAGATAACTTTTTCAGTCCAACAACTATTTCCAATCATCTCACTCATCACTAGTTCTTAACTTTAATTATTAATTGTCGTTTCTCACAATTGTCTAGTAACTGTACTTAGATATATATAGCGACTAATGGCAAATGAGCCAGAAGATACAATAACTTACGTAAGTGCAGCGGTTGAGAGTAAACGAATATGTGATAATATTATGAACCAGAAATTAATTTTAATTTTTTAATGGAACTTAATATGACGTATAAGACTTTTTATATGTGGATACATAGATGTACTCAGGTACAGAA
>DWFO01002393.1:0-13818 GCA_018246595.1 Mimoniades nurscia nurscia | reverse complement strand
AAAAGGAAGGTCTGTGTCCAACAAAGAATTGGGACAGGCTGATGATGATAACAATGTTGATATCTTATAACAATTTCCCAGGAAGCACTTACAGAAATAGAAACGGATTACAACGTCGACCGCTTCAGAGAAGGGGACAGTCGTGAGGCACGAAAGAATGATAATTACAAGTTAAGAAGAAAGGCTATTCGACACCAAACTAGGAGCCAGCGGTCTATCTAAGTAAAGATCTCAGATCTTCATTACACATATTTTTAAAGCAGATAAAGTCGTATCGTTGTCATAAAGACTTTTATTTCCTTTTGCCCTCTTTTTTTCATTTTATAAATCAGTAATTCTTTATCCTCATTTTCTGTGCGTAGTTTGGCAGTCAAGTGTAAATTTTATTTATCTACAGCCACACTAAACGATCAACACACTGGTGTAAATGTGATACAAATTTACGAAACATGATAAAAGTTAAAATTATTTCGTGGAGCTTATTCTTGTATCTTCTATAATATCATGACCTTAGTTACAGCGATTCGCGTGTACCCAACTCACGTACTAATAAACCTATACAATTCGCGTTTGCATGTTGCCATACGGCCTGATATAGGAATCATCTCTTTGGTGTAATAAAAATAAAGTTTATATTTGTGTATTGTTAGCAAAGGATGTAATTACGACGCATTTTGGTAAATTTTGATATTTGTTGCGAATCGAAATGGAATCACTTACCGTGATCATAAAGTTTATTTTCATGTACGACAGCAAGACCATTTCTGCGGTTTTGTATATGGTACATATGTATGAAAGGCCTATGTAACGGAATAAAGTTAATACAAAGTGCGACTTGTACCCGTGGCTTAGAGTTTGAAATTGTCTGTATTGTGTCGATGAAATTGTAATGCAACTCACAAGTCTTAGGCAGGAGCATGCGTATTCAACGATCTTTTTTGACCGTCCACGAAAAAGTACGTTGCCCTTAGCCCGCGTCGGTCTTAACATGTTTTATTGCCCTTATTTGCTTCGTCACTATCTACTCAGCTCAGTTAGAGTCTTGACCTAGCCTAATGTGATTTGCATTGGTGTTCAACTGGCTATTATGAATTGAGAACGAACGGTTATTTATTTGCATGTTACCCCCCCTTTTGCTAGTACTTTTACAAATAATCATATTCAATAGATGATTGTTCGAAAAATATTTTGTTATAAATTCTATAATTTGCTTCACATATTAAGTAACTTAGCGTACAAACGAGTGTGTACAACTAATAAAATGTATCAATAAATGTCGATTTAAAAAATTTAACATATGTCTATTATTATAATTGTATAAACAATTAATTCAATAGTTTAAAAAAGTAACATAACGCCTGTCATCCCCGAAGAGGTAGGCAGAGGAATGTCGAATACTCCCACGTTTCACCAGTTAAGTTTACGTCCCATTATTTATTTACTACAAGTAATAATTAAGTTTTAATTCTTTACACTTCAATGTTCAATAGATGAAAGAAAGCAAATATTCTCGGAGCCAGAACTGACACTCAGAAAATATCTTGTCGGGGCGCACCGCGTACCGGCTTGAGCGATAAACCTACATGCATACACGTAATTTCTCGAACGTGGGCACATACCCATTGCATTTTGGTAACGTGCATGCTGTAATCTAAACTTGAAATTCAAGGACGCAGTTAAAAACCGGCGAAAAAAATTCAAGACGGTACCATCCATACGCCATAATGCAAGTGCACTGTACATTCGATGTGATACGCGCGCGAATTACTTGATCGTTGAAATTTTTTTTAAATTTTTATCCTCTTTATTTTTTCATTTGTTTTATATGAAATTTCTACAATTTGTTATCGTGAAACTAAAGTCGCTAAGATAAGCGCAGTGTTACCTCATGCAATTATGACCCTATTTGTATTAAACAATAAAAAAATTCATATCTAAACATTTGTATGCAAGTGTCAAATATTAAAAGTGTAATTAATTATCATTGCTGCAAAACGATCTGAAAAAAGACAATTATTTATTATGAGTTATTGTATGCGTATGTACATATATCATATTTACTTTAATTATATAAAAATAATATGCTAGTAAGATGTACTAAGATATATAAGTGCTGAATATCATTTTATGGTGACGATTTTCATTTCTTATAAATTATTGCAATTATTTCTCCGAATATAAGTATTAAAGTTTCTTATCCACTTACCTAATTAGCAACGAAATATGATAAATTAATAGTTGCTTAACGTAAAGAAAAATGTTATTTAGTTTTTAAAACGAATAATTGTCATTACCTTTAATTTATTATGATTTTTTCCTATTTTAGTCATATAAACATTTTGTTTAATATTATAAATATTTTTGGTAGGTATAGAAATGTTTTTGGTGCGCTACAAGATTTTGGATGATGGATTTTTGAAATGCTGCTTTCTTAAGGTTCTTACAAGGCGGGCAACGCATCAGGAGCTCTGATGCTGCAGGTGATTATAGGTGACGGTGAACTGTCGGGCTGTCTTCCAGAGTACCATTCCTCGACCACAGCAAAAAAATGTGCTTCGCGTGTAATTTATCATTCGCATACTTATCACACCTTTGAGACCGAATTTTCATGCATTTTTATAAGCATTATTATTGTATTTCTCTATTAGTAGGATATCGAATGATTATGTAAGCGGTTTGATATTAATATTCCCGGAATTCCACCTATGTGCATAATTGTCATATTGTCAAAAGATCTAAAAACAAGGTTGGAACAAAAAAATCTATAATGTTTGAAATGCACAAATGTGTTATTTGATTAATATAGGATGTTTCAATATTTAAGTAAAAAAAATGCGAAATAAGTAAAAATAACCTGCGACTATGGGCATAACCGCCGAAGGGAGGCCTACATCCCGCAGTGGTAGTAGGCTGACGTGGTGGTCAATTTGTGGTCATTCGCGTTTTGGTAAAGAGGGGTCTGGGCTGTCTGTGGTCAATGCAGTCCACACCTTTATTGCCATTGTTTGATCTCTAAATATGTATTTTATCACAGCTTCTAAAGAGGGCAATGACGAAGGTGTAAACAACAGAACTAAAGACAATGGAGTGTTTATATATTTCGTGACTTTGTGCAGAATAATAGTGTCTTTAACTTCTCTCATAGTATCTGTAACTATCTCGTATTTTGTAGCTATCGCACTGTATGTAAACGTAACATCACGCCCCTGATTCCCGAAGAGGTAGGCAGAGAAGTGTAGTACACGTCCACGTTTAACCAGTTACCTTTACGTCCAGCAATGGAAGAGGTGGTAAGCTTGTTGCCATACGCCGGCAAATTTCCACACCCCGAGTAACGACTAGACCATTTAAATAAGAAAAGCCTGATCGTGTTACCTATAACAAGATGTTGTTTTAAATTGGAATCCATTGTTTACATGAATATTTTCACAAAAAATACCTAGGCATTAGACGACAATTGAGAATAGCGCACCAATTCATATTCAATTCCTTGTTGAGGACTTAAGAAGTACATTTTGATTAGCCTAAGAAAATAGTACACAGTTATGATAGATAGTAATGATACATAGTAATGAAAACTTGTGGCTGAACTTATAAGAAATCATTTTGACATAAAAATAAACCAAAAAAGCGGCTTGTGATTCTAACACATTTATATAAAGTACAATTATGAGACGGAATATTATAAATATAATAAAAATAAAACAATTCAAAAATACGAACCACAGCTCATAGAATTAAAATTCCCGAGACTCCAGTATAGTACCAATTTTTCAGGTGTAGGTACTGTGATACTACGCGTAAAGTAATTAAAATACTCATGATCTGATGTCAGAGTGTTTCAAGAGCTTTTAAATCAAATCGAAATACACTATTTATGTATATATGATTGAGTATTTTTTTTATTTGAGCTCAGTTTTAGCTATTTTCATTATTACAAGAAATGTGCGCAGTTAAATGACAAATCATAGTGTCTCGCGCAATATTCTTATTATTTATTTAATATTTATTAGTATATAGCTGTATTAGTTGTAATGGTGATTGCGCAACGCATATAAGAAAATGTACTATTGCTTTCAATTCCATTACATTAACGAAATATGCACTACGTATTAAAATTGAGGAAATATAAACGCGCAAGTATCAAAACGCTCGGTGAAGAAGATTGTGTAGCCACAATGTCACCCTGCGCGGGTTCAACCGCCGAACGGCGTTCGGGAGAAAGGGTTCGCATTTAGGAACATATATTTTATTCGCTGTAATCTCCTTGTGTTTATTACTCATTAATTGCCAATGTTATTACTCTCGCAGACGTAAAAATTTAATAGAATGCTTTAATGGAAATACTTTTATTTATATTTTCTTAGAATTAGAAGCATAAATAATTTGTCGTGAATGAAAATAAATTAATGTTTGTATGTAGCGCATATCTGTATCCGTGTATTACACTAGCAGTTGCATGTAACATGTTGTTTTACTAGCAACGGGAATCGAACCCGCACATTTACGCAGCAATTGCAAAAAGTGTATAACTAACTATACGTAACATTTTATTTCATGTACGTATTGCATATGTACGTATTTTATTTCAGTATTTGTTTATGTTAGAAAAGGAAAAAACTTTTATCAAAATCCACGAATCACATACGAATAAAATTAAACATTGCAAGTTAATTCAGATTACACACGGGGACAATTAACAATGTGTACATTATCTAAAAACGTTTGTTATCGTTGCTTATTCCAATTTTTCCTTAAACTGTTCAATTGTTATTTTCCATAGTTTACAAAAGTAACACCTTTTTCTTATACTCAAAATTTCTTGCGATATTAATCAAAGCCTGATTCAATCGCTCTTGGAATGTGTAAAGTGGTAATGACGTAATTTTGAATGTTAATAGCTGGCAATCGGTATGATAACCCTTGGTAGGTATTCGATGACGAAATGCAGAAGTGAAAGTTAGAATAAGCTTAATATCGAATAGGAACTGGTTATGAAGGCGTCCATACGTAGTACAATTTTTTACAGTAGGTATAATTTTTAACATTTGTTACGCGGAGAAAGTAGCCGACCTTGTCGACCATGATCTAAACGAGAGTGCTTAGATAGGTACTCATTACACATTTTTTTTATCTTTATTGCTGAGAAAGTGTGGACAGTTTGTGAGAATGATTGCAACTATGGAAATAAACTGTGTGTAAACAAGCGTTGTTACGCCTTTATCAGCACCATAAATTATATGATACAGATTTAATGCAGTTCGAAAGCGATTAGAGTTCTCGTCGATAAACCGACAATCTTTCACTTAAATTGTTGCCAAAATTGTACTTTCGACCTCTCTCAACCAGTTAGTCAGAGCGTTGCCCTTTAAACATTACTGCCCAAATATAAAATTGATATGCTTTCTTTGTCGTGCCCATATACCGCATCCGTCGGTGCAACAGAGCGAGACTGCGATAATTTGTGCAGGCGCCGTCGGTCAAATTGGTTTCGTAATGAAGTACCAATGGCTCAGACCTTAAGGCAGGTTATGATTAAGGTCGTGTTGTCGTAGGCTTAGATTAAAATCTACAGGTATTGCCATTCGAGTTTTTAAATATCTACATACGTAATTGTTATTCGTGTTTCTCATGAGTTACATATATACATTGATCAGTCAGTGAATTAATATATGTAATTCATTGTTCCGGTTACTACGATAATTTTCGGAAAATTATTTGGAATTTTTTTTGATTCATATTACGGTGAATGAAAAAAAAAATGATACTGCTTAATTTTAATTTTATTAATACTTTTCACGAAAACTTTTGTTATGCCATCTACACTTTTTGAGACTACACTATGGCATGGGGTACACGAATGGACAAGAGTGTTAATGTAAGAAGTGTTCGTAGTTCCAGAATTATGACCTAGAGGGCGTAGAAATATATAAATTTCGGAGTAAATTTTTCTTTGAGTTTTTATGATTTTTGAACAATCACAGATTGAAAATTAGCATTATTTCCGACAATAGTATTATGTAGTATGTATATGATTTTTTTTAGGAATAATATGAAGTGCGTGTTCAATTAAAATTTTTAAGAAGTTAAAGCGTTCTACTGATTTCAATACATAACAGTATCGTATTTATGAATATAAATATTTATAACTTATATTGATAAAATAAGGCAAATAACCTGTACTTAGATAAGAAAACCGAAATATACCTACATTATATAAAATAAATGTTGCTACATTTAATATGCGAAAGATATATTTAACATGATTCAAAACGATTATCATTGTATACCTCAGAATGTTTTCTATGTAGGTATTTGGGATGAAACACGAGAAGTACGAAGCGCTCATAGTCCATTAAAGGCACAATATAAGCAACCTGCATAGTTAAACTAATTTGCATTGGAGCAGCATGTTAGAATCCAACAGAACAGTTGGCATGGTCACGGGCTTAGCAGTAGGGCATGAAAAGGGTTGCATTCAAACAGCTGTAACTAAGAGTGTAACATTGCGCATGTTATCCCCGAAGATGTAGGCCAAGCAGTGTAGAACACTCCCATATTTTACCAGTTATGCGTACGTCCCGCTATGGAATAAGCGGTGAGCCTATCATTATTAGAAAATCTATATTAGAAAAATCTTATACTGCCCGACCCGGGATTTGAACCTGGGTCTTCTCGATCGGCAGTCGTGTAACTAAGAGAATATAAAAAAGAAAGATTTTATTATTTAGCTCTCGCGGACAGCTAAAGAATGATTTTCCTTATTTAGCTCTCGCGGACAACTAGGTAAGCTCGTCAGCTAAGCTGACGAGCTTACCTAGTTGTCTGGGGACATTACATTACACACACTTATTAAAATGCAGACTTAATTTCATAATCTTTTAGTTAAAAAAACCTTAATTTCGCTAAAAATTTGAAGAGCGTGCATTTCTATTGAGAATGCTGTGCATTTGTAAAATTTATACGCCATGGAGAAAAAAAAATTGAATTTTCCAAATTAATATGAATTTACAAATATGTCGTTTCTTTTTCACGTTTCAGTTGATAAATCTAATCCGAAAATATATTTAATTATTACGTGACGTAATCGATAACGTGATATTTTACGATGGTCAAATAAAATAATAAGTAAATATGCCATTTGTATGCTAATTAATTTCTTAGATCTGCAATATTAATTCACAATGACCATCACAATCATACCAAGAGATGTATAATCACGCAATTAAAAAAAAAGCTACAGACAAGTGAGTAAGTACAGAAAAGACATCTTAAAAAATAAGAATATTCGTTACAATAATCTAGAATGTTCGTGAGCCAGGAAATGCAATACTCTGGACGGCAACAAACAACGTTGAATTATGAGCCACTTGAATAGCAGACCAACGTTGGGGGGATAAAATGTGGGAAATTGAAACGGCGGTCTACCGAAGCAATGTAGCTAACTTTCACATGCTGAAATACAAGTAATTTATTCAGTCAGTGAACATTTATAACAAACATGAATGAAATTAAAACAAATGAAATAAATATCAAGTTTATTGTACTTCAGTTACAATAATAAAAAGCTCGTCAGGTCCGCAAGAATTATTTGGGACTCAGTGCTACCCCGTGAAGGGTGTGGGGAGGCGATATAATAATAATTAATATTAGGTATTAATGTATTTATTCATAAATGATTCGCAGTACAGAAATTGCGAAAAGCGTATAGGCACGTGTCCCTATGAATACGGACATTAATTACATCTAGTGAGTGCGAAGCGATTTAATGAGGTCGCAATGAATATAGCACATTTTTATTTTTACCAGAGATACTGCTTTGTGCCATTGTTCGACCATATACTAATACATGTTCAACATAGGACAGTATGAACGTAAACATTGAATGTTATATTTTTTTATATCAAATTATTATTTATCTTCGCATATGATTTTACAGTTTTAGTTAGTAAGGGTTGACAACTGATTCAACACTCGTCAAATGTAGCGTCGGCCGGGAAACGACATTTAATTAAACACTTAAATTGTTTTAAATGACTACTAAGTTATATTAACACCTGTTATACAACATAGGCAGTCGTACAAGTGAAAACTAATGTTAAATGAAAGATCTCAAACAAACACAGCGGACCTCTCATTCTATCGAACTCTCTCCTTAATATTATTTACTGACGCACACAGCGATGACATACATACATATACATCTCTGGAATATACAAAAAATATACAAAAAGCTTCACCAAGAATAAGCGGGAGGGAGTGCGGATCTTATTTTTCTCGCGGACTTTTCAGTCACTCTTGGGAGGGAAAGGGGGGGTAATGGGCACAGGGTCGGGGGAGGGGTAGCCCCCACCACCCACTGCAATAATACTGCGTCACTATTTTGCGCCATTACCTACACTCGCTTCATATTCTATTTATAAGTAGCATAGCTTTTATACGTAAATCTAATTTCGACTGATTGCCTCGTAGGTCGGGTGGTTGCAACAGCATCTGCTGATCAAGAGGGCCTGTGTTCGATACCCGGTTCGGGTAATCGTAGTAGCTCTGAGCCTTGCAGTGTGTTCATACTCTATTCCATGATAGGACGTAAGTAAAAACCTTGTGTGTAGTACCTACCTTGTGTGTGAAACCTGTATATATACCTACATCTAATTTTGATGTGCTCAAATCTGTGAGAACATCTGCGGTTAATATCGGGAGTATGGAAATTGGATGGACATAAGGGCCCCGTAACGGCTGTAATTGGGGAAAGTTGTGTCAATTAATACGTACTGTGGCTTCCTATTGATTGATATCGTATAACTTTGAAATTAATTTCCTCCTACGCAAAATCGTGTAACGAATTTAATTAATAAATACTTACTTAAATATAAAAACGAATTATATAAAAATGGAACGTAACACGCCTGTAATAGCCGTAAAAGTTAGACAGAGGAATTTAGTATATCTACTAAATATACACAAAATAAATAAGAATATATTGTTACAACGTAACTATTTACTGGTTGAAATTAACAAATACATTTTTGTGAGTATTATCATTTAAGAATTTATTACTTTTTTATATAGAATAGTAGCTTTATAGTAATAGTTTAGTTTTTTTTTATTTAATTAATTCATCTTTTATCCAAACCAATTAAGAGTGTTTCCGAGTAACTTATTTCATCGTAATTAGATCAAATTGGCATTTCTATATTAATGTTGGAAGGACAGGAAAGAAATGGAATTACGTTTTCAGAGGAACGGTCTGCCTCTGTTACTTACTTACTTTAATGATCGTGGGTGTCCTTTGAACTTACAGACTTAACAGAAAGCAATTTTACAATTACAGTTATTTAATACCTACTGATATTTTCTGCATACGAGGTAGAGAAATGTAAGCACAGTTAGAAATCTGTATGTAATGATTTTCAATTTTTGAATATTCAATTTATGAATGTCTTCGATTGCGTTATTAAAATATACAGTATATATTCGACTTGACCAAATTCCTCAGAACCAATAATTAATATCGACAAGTCAAAGATTAAGGTAAGAACAAAGGTGCCATATCGAAACTGACGTATACTTAGTAATATTACCGTCTGATTTTTTTTTAGTTTTATGTGCACAGTTTATAGATAATCGAGCTTCTGGTACGGTGCAATTACATTTGACATGTATCAATTATATCAAGAATTCGTAATTACATGTTTGTGCTAAACCGAATTAAGGCTTGTATCCGGGCGTTTTATTGAATTCCAGCGTCATGTTTATGCTACCCGTTAGAATTAAGGTTAAATTCTTTATAGGTAACAACGTCGTATATAAGGATAAATATAATTTCGTCATATTTATAAAATAACTTTTCCTATGTTTATGATTATTTTAAAATATGGCCGATTAATAGATTGTTTTAATATGTAAAATATGTCACGTAATACATAAGCCACGACGTAATACATAACGTAATACATAATACAATAGGCACTTCATTTACAAAATAATACAATGTTATAGTTATATTAACTAGGAAAAGTACATTGATATCTGCCAATTGATGTTTGTTGCAATTAGTCGAAATAATCTAACGAAGACTACATTAGAATGCAACAGAATTATATTATATAGGTATGTATTTAGGTATATTAACATTAAAAAATCAATTTTGATTTCAAAGTAAATTCGTTTAAAAAAATCTTCCGAATAATATCAAAGAACCTGTTAATATTTATTTTACGACTTACGGTGTTTAAAATTATACATAGACACATACATATTGCCACGCCTTTTTCCCATAGGAGTAGGAAGAGATGAAGGATTTACAACTGCTATGGGCTTGGAATAACTCTTTCGCCATTTACATTCATTAAAGCAGTCATATATGCTCGTCTATTGAAATTAATATGTATAATTAATAAATCTTTCAATAGCGAACCATAGTCAATATAAGGACGAAACTCGAAAACTCATTACGAGCGAAGTAATATTTTGCAAAACAATATTGAAACAAGTGACGTTGGTCGTAAAGCGGCAACTACGGCCAAACAATGTTAAGCTTTAATAAAACTCCATGAATAGTTATACTTAAACAGACTGGAAATGCAACTATCTGGTCTGAGGCACCTAAATATATCCCTGTCTATATCTAGGTCCGGAGACACAAAGTATTTACCACGGGTAGAGTTTGTAACAATTGCTTTTCATTGCGAGCAATACATTGCTGGATTTTGCTACAGTTTATAAAGCGCGTAATGGCAGAATAGCAATGGATTGTGCACTGATATGTAAGCGTTGGTCGTCTGAAGCAGATCGGCGTTTCGAGTTGAAGGGTGGGTGTGAGGCGACGGTCCTTTGATTCCGGCGAGATTAAACGTGCGGCAGACGGTGGCGCCTCTATCGATTGTTGTTGTAATTACAACGCTATCCTCGTCCAGTCGCAAATGAAATTGTTCCGGACAGAGCCTACTATGGATGCCAATGTGTTATTGCAGTTGTTGCAAGCGAATGCCGGTGTATATATTTTGGACCTTGTGAGCTTAATGTGTGCGGCAGGCGTGGCATTACTATTTAGGATATTAAATTTGCTTCCATTATTGTCTATTGCGAGCGTGCTTGACTATAATATGAAAATTTACACGATACCATTTATTTTGTAGGGAATATGTCACGTGTACCGAGCATTAAAAAAGTCGTTAAAACAGCAATTGTTAGCTCGTTTGTTACTGTTTGTTTACATTTTTAAAAACATAACAGGTACATTAGATTTTAATTTTTAACACTTTAAAGGGCATTGTAGGTGTTATTTGGATACAATACTCGGATATGAATACACATTTTCAATACGTATCAACTTTGAACCGAAGTGAATGCACAACCTGATATCGAACCGCCACCTTACTACTACCACAAAGGTACAGTTACGAAGCTAGGCAAGCTTTAAGATGTATGCATTGTAATTGTTTTAACAGTGTCATTATTAATATTGCATTGGTGGTAAGCCGATCTCTTAAGCTAAGTAGCATTGGTTTGTGTAGGTGACTATTGGATGCCTTTCGCATGAAGCCGTCCTCATCACGAGGTTCCTCCACCAACTGTTTCCCACACGTGCCCAAAGGTTAAAAGGTTACATTGAATGCTTTTGTTAAGATGTAGTGTAGTTCTAGATTCAATTCATATTAAACAAACTCTACATGAACCTTTATTTCATCAATATCTGCGCCTGCATATGATCATGATGTCGGTGCGTGCATTTCTTCATTACAAATAAAAGTTAATGCTGTTTACCGTAAACTAATCGTCTTAGAGAAGTACAAGCAAGAACTCAATTAAAACAACTCGTAGGCGAATTAACGAATGCAAAAAAAAACGTTACGTTTATACAAATTAACGTGATCACGTAAAAAGTTCCACTGTACATAGGAGGGCTGCGCAGTGCGCGAGATGCGACCACAAAGCCACAGTCAGATCCCAAATACGAATGGGAACGGAGAGAGTAATCCAATAAAACATTCGTAGCGCTCGAAACGTACTACGTGTACGAATCTACGTGACGTAGACGCCTCTCGGCGCATGCGTGCCGCACTCGTACAGAACAAACGGACAGTGCCAATTTCAATTGCAGTGAAAAAAAATAACCAATTCCAAATGGAGAAAGCTTCTCACCAACCAATGGGAGCGCTTACAGTCGTAATGCCGACTGTGTGGGCGGAGCGAATGATATCTAGCATTGGAATGTGCCTCGTATTTGTTTTGCTGGATGCGAAGGCTTTATTGCTTGGTGTTTGAGCCTCTTTCCCCTTGGGGAAGGCATAGGCGGAAAGCTCGCTATGGTTTTGGGACGAGACATTTCACATAATACAGCCTTATGTACTATTGTGACCTTTGAATTCAACAGTTGGCATGACCTGGATTTGTACATCTGGGTGAGTTACGCGGAGCTTTCAGGTAAGCATGTTTGTAACTGAAAGATGAGCATTACAGTTCAGACATGCCGTAACAAAGGTACATTGTGTGTTAAAATACAAAGTAAACAACCATTGCGTTAGAATTATGTTTTGCAGAAAGAGAGCATAAAAGCCTCTAATGTCATTAAGGAGTGTCTCTTTCCATTTATATATAACACTGAGTATTGATTTTTCGATAGGGAAAAAACGAAGGCAACGATCTATGCAGATCTGGAGTGCTCTCGGCACATCAGATGGCACCGGCGGGGCAGCCTCCGCAGACAATCGAACGCTGGGGGGGCCCCCACCGGAGGTCGGGGAACCGGCAAAGATTATGCCACACACGCCCGATAGACGTATAGCTGGCCGTCATATTGTCTTCGAGGCTTTTGTTTTTACGTGTAATTTCATATTTTTTATATCTTTGCATGCATTGGAGTCAGTATTTCCATTATATTAATAACGCAATATATCATTAGCGTTTCAATGCAGTTATTCCGTGTATTTAGTATGAATTATTTGCATTCATGTTAAATTACGCTTTATATGTAATAGAAATTTAATGGCATTTAATTTGCGGCCTGTATATTCCATGTGACATGTTGAGATTGAAAATAGAGCTTGGTATGTTGATTAGAAACTAACCAAATCATGTAATCAACGTTTGTATAACCCTTGGACATGAAATATTGAATTTAGACAAATATAGAAAACGATTCTCTTCTTAAATTTCTCGTTTAATACAACTACACCATCAAGTTATACCAGGAAGGCGTATACATTTCTATCATTTGATTTATCTTTGCCAATATCGACCCGTCGGCGGCGACTTCCCATTCTCGAAGTAAAACACGGCGGGAAGGAAACCGCGGGATAAACCGCCCCCACCCGCCGCCCGCCCGATCTTTACGTTTCAGGAATAAATATTTCAGAGCGTGTGCTTCGGAAGTTAAAGTTATGTATCGCCCGCGCCGCTAGCAATCCGAGAATGAGAAACGTTCGTTCAGTTTTATGTAACTTGCTTGTAACGTTTTACGGTTCAACTACACTAGAGTTTCAAGTATGCGTGTGTCTTTTGACATTGTTCTTTGTACTTTCACATACTGTGTATAAATGTTACATAGAAGTCCGACTGCTGAGTTTTGTGCGAAACATATTTAACACTCTCCCAACTAAATTATAAATTTGTACAGTACCTAATACAAAAGCATCTTGGAGTTTATATGGTTTACACGTAGTCTACATTACATGCTATCAAAATGATGTTAATATAAAAGTAAATGTAACACCACGCCTGTAAGCCTCGAAGAGGGAGGCAGAGGAATGTAGAACACTCCCACGTTTCACCAGTTACGTTTACGTCCCACTATGGAATAGGTGGTGAGCCTAT
>DWFO01002392.1:0-13819 GCA_018246595.1 Mimoniades nurscia nurscia | reverse complement strand
GAAAAATAGATTTTTTATAGCTTTCTATCAGTATTTTTAATACCTTAGGCTCAAAACTTTTCAGCCGCCCCTCGTAGATGTATTAAAGCTAGTCTAATACACTTTCTCGTTCAGTGTAGTGAGACCCACGCACAGTGAAAGACAAAATAAGAATTTCAGCTCACACTTTGCGCTCTAATGCTATTTATCTACTTGCCATGAGATATGGAACTAGAATTGACGGCGACGCTCGGAGCGCGATGAATGCAACCAACGTTTCCTTTACACGATTTTTCTTTTTGTCTCATACGAACTACGCCCACTATGTCTTTTCTGATAAGTTCAAATAAAACTACGTAACATTATGCCTGTAATCTCCGAAGAGGTAGTTAACATTCATGATAAATCTTATGGGATGTGACATTCAGGATAAAAATATTATCGTTCACCCTGGCACACGGGTAACCTCTTAGGGTGTGACGGTATAAATCATAGTTTTTCACGCAGGTCAAGTAAGGATTGGCATATTAGACATTAATTGAAGTATATTGCGGAACGCTTACGGCCTTTTACTTCCCATGTTTTCACGTGAACAATGTAAATATAAATTTTAATTATTATTGTCTCATTGACATTCGTAATGTATGTGTGTACGATCTTTGGAAGATTCTTGGAAAAATTTAGGTATGTTATCACATCGTACATCAAGATGTTACTGTTTACTATCGTAAACAGTAACATCTTGATGTATGGGTATCCCCACAGCACGCAAAGAAATGCACACATAGGTACTCGTATAAAGTCACAGAAAAATATAAGATTTTTCCATGCAGTTCAAATTCGCCTCCTATTTCTGATTGTAACTGTTTATTTTTGCATGTGAAATGGTGATCTGCAATAATCTCCAATAGAATACAAGATGTTTTATTAAATTTTGTTCAAGCACATTTTCAACTAGTTTTTTATTAATACACAAATCATTTCGCGTGGATTTAGATATTATATCAACCAACATCTAACTTTTCACTTGTTAAAAACGTTCAGCCAACATCTAACTTTTCACTTGTTCAAAATTATTTTTCAACTCCATTATCTAGCTTGCGCACAAATTAATGAGAAAATTAGGGTTGATGAATGCGCAGTTTTTTTACATAGCAGCTCTGCTGGAAACGATTTTTCAAAAAGTTTCGTATAAGTCATCAAAATTGTAATTTTTTTTGGTAATTAATCATATTTTGGGGACGAGCTTATTTTACATGGAGCTGCTTATTTTTTTACATGTCAATATTTAATTTTGATATTCGTAATTATATTTGTATATGAATATACAATTCCATAATAAACGTATATTACGACTAAACAGTAGATACTAATGAAGAAGTTTTCTGAACATGATCTTTGAGGATGCTATCCTTATGTTGTTATTACCCCATATTATTATAAATAATGTATCGTATCACTATTGGATTTTTCTAAATTAGATTTTGTAGTAGTACGAGTAGCTCGTAGTCTGGATATGTGCCCGGCGTATGGCAATAGACACCACCTGTTCCATAGTGGGACGTAAACGTAACTGGTGAAACGTGGGAGTGTTCTACATTCCTCCACCTTCCTCTTCCGGGATTGCAGGCTTGATGTTACGTTACTCATAACCCACAAGTTCTTTAATAATTTACTATTAGACTTTTCATGCATATACGAGTATCTACATGCGCACGATTAAACGATGTACCAGCTCAATTCACGCATGTTATTACGGGAGAGGTCGACTCGTTCAGGTCCTGTATTTAGGCTCCTTTAATATTTCTCGTAAATTTATCATTTAAACAATAGAAGTAATCAAGCGAATAATATTTACAAGAACTCATCAAGACCTTTGATTTATCTATCTGTTCACAATGCTTTAATCAAGCGTACAAAAACACTTGATTAATTCCACTTGGAGAATTGTTGTCTTCCCGCTGACATGGCGGCTATGGCTTGCGAAGAGGATTTATTGAAATAACCTTCATTATACGCGGGAAATAGCGTGAGAACAAAGCACCTTTCACGGATGTTTAGCTCCATAGTAAATTTGGTAATGCGGGGTTCTAACTTGCGTTCATATTGCCATTAGCAACGCTTTACTGTTACAGCGGGAGCTTGATGTGAAATGTTCCACTACTAGCGGCATGCAGTATTCTACAAGCTCATAAGTCGAAGCATGTCTGTAGCGATTTTATTTCTATTGATATTGTACCAACAAGCACAAATACAAATAAAATTCTAACCAAAAACGGACAAATTCTGCTAGCGTTTAAATCCCCGTTATACGTATAGGTAGTGCATGAAACCAAAAAGAAAGTAAAATAGTGTTACTGTTCCCAGCTACACATCCTAACTTATATGATTATTGGAAGAACACTCCCAATATTAGAAAAATCTAAATTTGTTATTAGAAAAAAGCTAAGGCGACGATGCGTACAGCATTGAAAAGGTCATTGAATGCTCTTTTTTTAAATTTAAATCGGTAAATTTTTTTTCATACTGCCCCCAAACATTCCTTTTGGAGCGACGTAACATTATCTTTTACATCCGAGTATTATATTCGTTTTAGTTTTTACTTAAAATGTATATATTCGTAATATAGGACTATTTTGGATTGGATTTTTCAAACTGTACTTTTCGGTCGGCGCTCAGTCTATCGTTTTCCCCTTAAGTACAACAAGTAATGTATGAAATAAGGAACTCAAGCTTTATGTTTAAAAAGTAATAAGTAACACGCAAAAATATTTTGCACGCGTAGCAGTTTCGCCAGATTGAAGGTGACCTTATGAAAATTCACTTTACCTACGTTGTACTTGTATGAGAAAGTCCTTGGAAAGGTCACCACAACATGATTGTTTCGAGCCGGCATTCGTAGAAATAAAATTACGCAGGTTAAAAGTCGTAGGAAAACAATTTATTAACTAATTACTTTGCAAAAGTTACACTTAATCGCTCTTATACTTGTATCGCGTATATTGACTCGTGGTATCGCAAACACGAACTACCCCCGCAGCTTTGTACCTGGACGAATGTTCTGGAATGTTTTTCCAGAAAGATCGTGTTCCAGATTATTCCATTAAGCGTACTTCAGCTACTCGACATCAGAGGGCGCCACTGTGTCGAATGTTCTAGAAGGTACTAGAAACATCATTCCGTCGTTTTTCGTATATGTGCGCGACTCGAAGTTCCTAGAAAAAACAAGGAATTACACTGTGTCCTTACTCTTCTCACTTTTAAGACGAGACCCGTGAAACGCTGTAGGCTAATTATTATAATAATATGGGGTTGGGTAATAAATAAATGGAGTGACGTAATAAAACAACGGTTCACTATATCATAGAACACAGCAATTGAGGTAATAGGTAAGTGCACTAAAAATTTTAAGTAAATAACAAAAGAAGGCACTTTAAATTATTCTTTTAAAGCAACATTCTATTTGAGTATTAAATACATGAATCAATATTTATTAGTAAAGTGATACAAACTGAAACAAAATTCCCATTCTTTCAAGGAGCACCGCACACATATATAATTGTCACGTAAAGACACGTGCAAGGTCACCCTCACACACTGCAGATTAGGAACGAGAAGTTTTTTCTCGACACGACGTCCCTAAAGATTTACATTTTATAGCGCTGTGGTAATATCTCGGATAGAAGCCCATTCAATATATCACACCTGCGCGGTAATGAGCGTTCACTATTTGTACAAGATCATTTTAACGTCACTCTGTGTTGAAAAACATAGGAAGCCATTAAATATTAACTTAGCACTTCACAACGCTTAGTTTATTACGCTTACCCTTCAAGTAGGGCTGCCAAGCGATGTATAGAAAAATATAAATGTACAATTAATCCTAAAAAATTTATGTTATATTTGATGTTATTTAATAACATCTAACAGTTTATACGTAATATAGCAGTGGTAGCCCTATGGCTTAGAATTCAGTCTTAGACTGCGGGAGTCATAATCATCATCTTCAGAGTAATGCAGTGCACTGTTGGACATAGGCCTCCTGAGGGGTTGATGTCCATGATCCACACATTGGGCACGACTCCGGGGATCCTGGGTTCAAATACGGTTGCACTATTATATCTTTACAAAATGTTGTGCGTTTCAAATATTTCAAACATTTCATTCATCATCACGATTGCTGTCCCGCACAAAATCAGTGCCATCTTCCAGTTTCCTAGTTATTCGAATTTACAACATATTTCGCAGTGAATAAATGTCTACTCTAGTACGTCTTTGTATACCCTATCAGGTAGGGAATAATTATTATTGCCAATTAATTGTCAGGTTTGACAGTTAATTTTCAAAATGTTATAGCAATTAATAAGAAATTCATTAAGCATCACTATTGCAAGCTAAACCTTATAATGGGTACAACATAATATTTGTTTTTATATTAAAAAAAATATTATTGCAGGACAAATGATGCACTCCACTCGCCGAATTCCTACCTTGACACTACAATTCAATGTCCCCCATGAGTCGAATGCAAAATTATCGAGACGTACATAGATACGAAAGAGAGAAGCGCAAAGATTGATTATATCTCTGAAAGTGCATCAAGCCATTTATATTCATGAAGTGTCGTTTGTAAGCGCAGTGCGAGCCACGATTCCCTTTTATCTCCTTCCTCCGCTCTCGCGCACCAGTTATTCTTCCCGGTCCATCGCACCTGTACCCCTGGGGTGCGTAAAGCTGATGGAAGCAACTGTGTTTTTCACGTTTATTAAGTACAAATATGTGCCCTTTATTAGGAATCAAGAATAGTGGAGATTTGCTTGTTTCATTTATGTACGTAGGTACATGAAGTGTCTCAAAGATATTTTTTTTTATCTTAGGACATTTTTACACATAGCTGTCTAATTCCAAACTACTATTCTGTGAAAAGTAAACGCTTGATACATTACATATACATATACCTATGCATATTTATAATATTTTTAGTTCTTTCCACTCCCAGACGCAGAACCAATACCTACTATCATTGCACAAAAAAATAGTCCGAGACGTGAATCGAACCCACGGCGTCAACTGAGCATTCACATTCAGTAACCACCGAACCAATGCGCCAATCGAATTTAGTTCACAACATACCATATGAGAAAGTTTTAATACGTTGTATATTAAATTGGCATCCCAGGAATAAAATTTCAGCATCAGAATACTGCACTAAATATAGCCCTCACGTTAAACCATATTGCGCTTTCCGTACGTAATCATGGCGACAGAATAAGAAACGACGTATTTGAAGTGTACAGTCCTCTAACGGAGCCAGATTTAATGAGCATTCCGTGCTGTGATTTCTTTAAGACCCGCCTGTAGAGCTGCACACACACTATGCTTAACGAATAATGCACGTATACAAACTACATACAATAGTTTGCACACCTTTCTTACATGTAAATGACAAAATGAAATATCACCCCCTGTATATTACCCCACATAGATAAAATTTAAGTAATAACTAACTAGAATACTGATTATTATTATTGAATTTAATAATGTGACACTCGTCCACAAGTGAACATGTATAGAAGTCCCTAATTAAGCGGAGCATAAATATGCTATGATGATTAAACTGCTGATAGAAACTTATGTAGATATATATATTCATATTAGTATAAATAATGTTTTACAGCTGCATAGACTAAATACTCGTGATATTACATATTATCGTCGTCACCATTATGATCATTTCCATCACCCTTTCTCCATCAACTGCTGGACAAAGATTTTCTTATTTGTCACACGTGAGAATCGAGCCAACAATTACTCCTGAATCAGGAATCAGGTTCACTAACTACTGGTTCAACATGTTAGTCAAAGTGAACATTTATATACCTAAAATATATCGTTACATTACATACACCAATAAATCAAAACATTACAGACAAAATAGCCATTTTTTCCATGTATTTTATGTTTCAATGAAAAATAATCACACGTGACTCGAGTTTTGTTTGAATCCCTTGAAATAGAATCTCGTTGAGATATACAGCATGTATTTTTCATGGACGTGAGTCTTAAAACGTCGTCTGCGGCCAGCGGGTACATGTTCCTTATAAAAGCTCCGCGCTCAGCTGTAAAATATTAGTGTTACGAGTACATTGTCAAGGGACATATATTTTCCCGAAAAGGTGTTTACACCTTCTGAAAAATGTAAATCCTTTTGTAACTGTAAATGTAAGTAGGTAGGAGGCATTCAGAAACAATATAGAGGTGGAAATAAACAAACTATCATAAATTTATGTCGTCTTATTGCTGCTGTTGCGCTAGGCAGTTAATTGTGTACTGAACCAACTGCCACATGAGACCAATACGCGCAGTGCGTATTGACTTCCTAACTACGTCTTTTACTGCACTGACTACTCCAATGCCGTCCTAGCTCGTTGCGTACAATAATACGTGAAGACAAATCTTTGTAACCTTTTTTGAAATTTTACAAACCTTAGTGTAAAATTAGGCATAAACAAACTTTATTATAGAAATGCAGAAAATGAAAATATTTCTGTATAATTCGTGTTACAAGTATTTTTAATAAAAAAATCGTTCATTTTTACGTTCATACTGACAATTTCAGAAATCTATTATATGTATCTGTAGTCAAACAGTAAAACAGAGTAGAAGAGAATTTTCAAGATATAACAACCTATAACCTATAGAACCTTTAAATATTCAAACTTAAAGGTTTAAAAATTTTGGACAACTTTCTGCCACTGAACTTTCTGCCACTTCATGTACATATAACATACATTAATGCTGGTAACATGAGAACAGGCGAAACAAAACAATGAATACATGAACGAATACATTCTTGTTATCAAACATAAAAGTAAACACGTTATTTCATAGCCAAGTTACATTCGTTCGTTGTGAATTTAAAATTTTCGCAATAGAACGAATATTTTTCTACTTATTCTGATATAGTAAATAGTCGCATAAAACATTTAAAAAAGTAGTATTTATAAGTCTTACATTTGAAAATGGAATTCCATGGGTTGGTTGTATTTTCATTTTCTTTAAAACGGTTGCTGATTGACACGAGTATATCATAAATCTACTTTATGTGATGATAATAATGTAATCATGTAATCCCTTACTAGGGAAATAGGGCTCTAAGATATATCCTTTTCCATCGCACAAGCGGCAGTTCTACATCGATAAAGTACATTTAAAAACTAAATTACCTACTGATTGGTGCAAAGCAAATTAGAAATGGTATAGGGGCACCCACATGTATGTATATATGTATTTTTTGTATGAAGTAGCAAAGTAGTTATATTCATGTCGCGAAAGAAATATGTACCTACAAAAATTGGATCAGAATATTTAACAAAATACGCTAAACTCTTGCATAACGCACTGTGAGTTTAAGCTCCAGCTAACCGAGCTTAATGCATATTTGTAACATTAACTAACATGCAGAAACTATTTATAGGAGTCCTTAACTATGCAGTGGCATGTTCTTCAGCGTATGGAATTACATATAACATTCCATTTCGAGTATATCAATATTAAGAAAAACATTGCATTAATAAAAACAAGCATGTGTGACCTTTGCGAAAGATTATTTTCTTAAAGTTGAAATTGTTTTGCAAGTGATTTAAACATGTTATGAGGCAGGACGAAAACCACGTAAGATTATAGGCTAAGGAAAGATAAAGATGACGGACAACATGATTTAATTGCGCAAAAGAATATGAGTAATTGTAAGAACGACGTCTAATAAAGAGGAATGTAAGATATAAAAACATTGCGCCGAGCCCAAATTAATTTGGAACAGGACATTTAATGAAGAATAATGACTACGCTGAGTTTGATAATGAATTGCGTGAAATTCGTGTTGGTTTTAACTTTTATTAGTTGCATATGCATGGGAGCGAAATACATGTCATATGAGCTGTACGCATATATATATAAACAAAATTATGTGTATTTTCATTAGTGTACAATATTTTATATGACAATTTTTTTTTAAAGTACATAGGTATATCACGATATGAGTCATGATATTATTTATATCGTAAAGAAATTATTGTTTCACCGTGGACTTATATTACATCATCTTAGTATTGTACAGAATTTTTTTATATAAGATAGGTACAATGAAGACATATAAACCCTTGAAATATTGTTCAAAATGATAAAAAATAGACCCTATTTTTATTAGATACAGTATGAAAAATAATGAGGATTTTCTTAAATTTCTAAGTCCCGCCGAATTCAAACCACTTAAATTCAAACGATGCTCGTTAAAACTTGCCGGGAATGGATTACAAAGGAAATAAAACATGACGTAGCTTTGTCATCTCGCCATGGCATGGTGGTCCGTTTATTTTGAACCTTATACCTTCGTTGTAAGGTACATGAGATGGGTTTAAGTGAAATGCAATAATTTTATTAAGAGGTTCCAAGACTATTTCACAAATCGTAAGGATTATGTCTGTTATCTTAATGATGTGTACTTAGTTTAATATTAGGTAATATAATCATCGTTACGCCTATATCTAAAACGATTTATTTAATGATGAATGTGGAGGAGGCACGGCAGGTTTTTAGGGATAGAAATATGTGGCATTCAATGCTCACTGCCTACCCCGTAAACGATCGGTCGTGACGATATAAAATTAGAAGATTTTACTACACATTATCATAGTTGTCTAAGTATGTATTTACTGGGCCTTGATTCAAATCCTTATGACACTCAGAAGTTTGATAGCTATTTCATACAGTGCCGTAGAGTTTCAAAGTTTCACGCTTCAAAACTAAGGAATGAGGTGACTTCAAACAAGATCTTCGTATTTAATATACATTGAAATTAAATTTCTATCACCTTTACCGTGATATATGTAGTTTCACGTAAAGATCTACCTTTGTTCACCGGAGGATTTTCTATTGAATAAAACATTGCAAGGTAAGTGGGTAAAATAAAAAACGGAAGAGTTAAAAAGATGGTCTACATTTCAAGTTATTTTTGGCTGGTTGCGTTACATTGTGCCTGCGTCATTGGACAGCTAGCGAATCACGTTTGAAATAGGTACTTTAGAGATATCTTGATTTAACGCTGGAAATGAATTTGTACCTATACATTATATCACGCCTGTAATCCTCGAAGCGGTACACAGAAGAATGTAGAACACTCCCTCGTTTCACCGGCTACGTTTACGTTCCAATATGGAATAGGTGGTGAGCCTATTGCCATACACCGGGCTCATGCCGGGCACATAATATGTATACGAGTATAAGAAATTTCCAACGCCTATTATACTGCTGAGTATTTGATGTACTGCATATTTATAGTACAGAAAGCAGACCACAAAGAAACTACCATGTATACCAATGCCAAGAAATATAGTATCGTAGTTGCCACTCACTACAATAGAATAAATATTAAACTGAAGTTAAAAACAATATGTACTCTCCGAAGTCCACAGATTTTTTTGATGATATATAAGAGCATCTCGAAATCAATGATTCAAAATTATCAATTATATTTTTCTGTTTCTAATATTAGTTTTTTTATGACCGTACCAATAAAATGTCATTACAAGATAATAGTGTCGTATGGAGTGATTACTTTTTGTCTAATATCCTGAGATTCTAATTATAGCGTTGAATAAGTGGGTATACGTAAAATGGAAGCCATTATATATGAAATGCTCAAGTGTAATTATCAAATACAATTACGGGTACGACTTTGAAAATTTTATGCGAGGCTTACAATAAGTCGTAAAATTTTACATAATGGACCTCGATAAAATACATCACGCTTATTCAACGAATAGCTTGACCCCGTGCAAGTAAGCTATAAAAGAGATAAAAATTAAATAGCATGAGCTTTTTTACTACTAACGTAACTTCACGCCTGTAATCCCCGCAGAGGTAGGCAGAGGAATGCAGAACACTCCGACGTCTCACCAGTTACGTTTTTACGTCCCACTATGGAATAGTTTTTAGGTAGGTAGGAGAATAAAGCTTTGTGTAATAAAATTCAGTAAAATAAATAACTTTTCTTATTCGAAGATATGTTTTGATTAATTCACGTGTCAAAATTAGACTGTTCATGACTAACTTAATAAAATGACTACTGGCCTGGCCTTTTTCTATTTGCCCATGCACTGATGCGATGATAGCTATCATCGGGAAATCTAGATTTATCTACATTAGTATTAGCTGACCGGACAGATGTTGCCCTGTCTTAACTTTGAATACTGTAATCGAATTAGTATAATTAATTTAAAAAAAATATATCATAATGTTTATTATAATAAAGCTCTATGATACACAACATTCTTCGTTTTATTTTCTGGTGCGCATATGAATAGGTTTGTTGGTATGCCAACACTGAAAATAAAAAATATATTCTCTTATATTCTTCTTTATATAGAGTCAATCAAAATAGTCCATTGAAACCTATTTTGATAATAGATGTAATTGCTCATAATTTAAAGTGATGATTAATCACTTCACAAACTCACTCTATGAAATGATAATTTAATTATAATTAATTCCACGACACAGTTAACACACACACTTTAGCGACACAGACAGGTCGGTTGATAAATAATTATTTTTCAACCGACCTAACTTTGTCGTTAACGAAGTTCGCAACGAAGGAAACGGTAATTTGTTTGTTATTAGCTGAAATGAGAACTTGAATGAAATGTCAATCTATCTATCCATAGTGTCAAACATTTTCTGTCCATACTGTCAAATATTTGTTTTTGAATATTTTATTCTGTGAGGAGACTAAATTTATGTAAGAAATAGATGTATCTAAAATTTTACATAATATTATGTCAAAATCACTTAACGATCCTCATACGTTCATCATCAACATCCGCTTATTGCAGTCCACTCTTGGACATAGGCCTCCTCTGAAAGCTTATACCTATAATCTCCACTTTGGGCATGGAGATTGGGGATCGCTGTTAAACGTTAATCGCTTGCAACACGACACGTACCCAAAGCCGATTGTGTACATTGTATAATAGGTATTGCTTTTATTCTCTCTTGACTTGATACAATAATTTGAAAATCGTTTTTAACGATTTAATGAGCGTTTAACTTAATATTCGTGGTTTTTTTACCTACTCCTAGCTATTGGATTTCGGGAGCCTAATCGATTTTTTCCATCACGTCGATCCAATTTAAACCTATAACAACAAAACGAAAGCCATTACGTATACAAAGATACCAGTAGAAAAGCAGGCGGCGGTCACAAGTGTCCGTTGCCGCCAACAGACATCTGCGATTCACCTCGAATAGGACTACCGATGTCTTATCTAAATCGGTTAATATTAGTTGTAAATAAGAGTTTTAGCTAATTAGTATCTAATATTTGATAATATGACTGTACGTATAGGTATATAGTAACATTAGTTGAGGTAGTACTCATACACCAGTAGATAGTAGTGTTATGTGTATCAGGAAACAATCGTGCTATTCGAAATAGGTTACGGGCGCGGTGTTGTCTGTGAAGACTTAGATGACAGCGTTTACAATACACACATCGATCTTAATTTGTCAATGATTTTCAAAATCTATAACACACAAATATTTTAAAATACTAAACAAACGCGATGGTTATATCCGCTATAAGGAAACTCTCAAACAAACTCCCTTAATAGTCACGCATCTAAGTTCTAAAAGTTTTAATAAATATTCTATTGTTTGTAAAGCCAGTAAAAAATAGGATATCCCATTTCGTTCGTCAGCTATCCTTGTTCTGACGTGTCCCGATCTAAATATGATTTACACAAGAAGAAATCGAGCTGAAAATGTTGCTGAATAACACGCCAAAAGTAACATACATAAGTCATCGTCTCAAGGAAACGTGTATAATAAACTAGAGGCATCACAGTAACTTGTAAAGAGACGGGACCCTTTGTTATTACGCTCTTTGGTAGGTATCTTGAAACGACTTTATAAGTATTACAGGGTGACTATATGTGTAATATTTATACGGACAATCTCGAATTATTATCAACTTGTTTCAAGCCACTGCTGAACGTAGACCTGTCCTGAAGGGGTGTTTCCCATAATTCTACACCTGGACATGCAGGATAGGAAATGCAGAACACAACTTATCGCACTGCTTACGCTGCTGCCTGTCAACGGCCACGTCGTTTAGCTGTGTTACGTTTCGCTATACCAAGATCAGCCGAATGTCTCGTATTATAGTGAAAATAAATTAATAACATTAACTATATGATGCTATTTAAATTAAAGCCTAAGACATTTTCTTAGTGAGCACGACAAAAACAGCAAACAAGGCTATTTACACGATTTGTCTGCGATTTCGTTACCTAGAGTCACATATGTAGTTTAAATGAAGGCCAATTAAAAAAACTTAAACCGTACCATACCTCCGATTCTAAACTGAAACGCCTATTAGCAGATTTTTTTTAAATTCATAATCAACTTTTCCTGTCACTGTTTTGTTTTACCCGTATTTATGTCATTCTACCTTACTAACATTTCTACCTCTCTTGTCAGTCTTTCTACCTCTCCCATGTTTATATGTGGAAACTATTAAATGACTTTCACTAACCTATTTTATTTATCAATTTTTTTAATTTAACTGTGTGTTTTCCGTGAAAATAAATAAATAAGTAAACTAGATTAAACTCATATATGACAGGCCCGTGGGTGCAGTGGTTAGTGAACCTGACTGTTGCGCCGGGGGTCGTGGTTTCGATGCCCACCCAAAATAAATATTTATGTGATGAGCGCAAGTATTTGTTCTGCGTCAGGGTGTAAAAAAAAATCTATTTAAGTATATATTTATATGTATATATATATAATTTATCAGCCGTCTGGTTACCATACTACAAGCTCTGTTGATGCTTACTTTGGGATCAGATGGCCGTGTGTGGAGATGGCCCGAGATATTATTATATTATTACTTATTATTACTTATATATGTACAAAGCTAAAAATAAACAGATTATTGTAATAATACAAATATTATATTTCAATAAATAATGACAGCAGGAAACTGTATGTTTATTTTTCATTATTCAAATTAACAATTAAATTTGAACGGGGCACTCAAATCCGATTTTTTGTCCGTTATTTTCGTGTAATAATGTGGGTGCACCCTAAGCTAATGACGTACAATTTCACCAAATGTAAGTAACTTTTAGAATTTAGTATGAAAATTTTGACATAATTTAACTTAATTTATACCATAGAGTTCGATAAGAGACTGTTAAGATAGGATAAGGATCTTTTCGTATGATGAAGTTTATAGAGCACGTTTTACGTGCCATATCTTGAAGGGTTAAGGCTTAACGTATAGGTGGAATAGAACTATCTATCGAGGGTTTGCGCGGGTGCCTTGTTTCGTAGTGATGACTGATCCTAACTGCTGAGTTGAGAGTTTTCTGTTAGGTTCCCGCTCAGAATTTTTTATAGGATAAACTATCTATATAAACAGGCATTTATAACATATATCTATTCACAAAGTCCGGTTACCATAATGCAAGCTCTGCGTAGTTTAGGCTTAGGTGAGCAAAGGTAGCACAAGGTGAAGTTGTGCCAAACTATTATCACTATATGCGTCTCTAAGTTTGTTTAGTACTGCGCATATTAGGACCAAGTGTACAATTACAGTAAAAAGAATAAGTAGAAGAAAAGTAAAAGAAGACTTAAAGAGACTCGTGAAATCTTTAGTTCATTGTTTCAGTTTAGTTCATTGTTCATTTATTTATTTATTTATGTATTTATTTATGTATTTATTTATGTATTTATTTATGTATTTATTTATGTATTTATTTATGTATTTATTTATGTATTT
>DWFO01002391.1:0-13822 GCA_018246595.1 Mimoniades nurscia nurscia | reverse complement strand
TGCCGATCGGGAGGTCCCGGGTTCGATTCCCGGGTCGAACACTACAAAATTTTCTAATTTAGATTTTTTAGTAGTGGCTCGGAGTCTGGATATGTGCCTGATGCATGGCAATAGGCTCACCACCTATTCCATAGTGGGAAGTAAACGTAACCGGTGAAACGTGTTCTGCATTCCTCTGCCTACCTATTCGGGGATTACAGGCGTGACGTTACGTTTAAATAAAAAGTAACATCACGCCTGTAATCCCAGACGTGGTAAGCAGATGAGTGTAATACATCCTCACCATTCACAAGTTAAATTCACGTCCCGATATAAAATAAGTGGTGAGTCTATTGCCATACATCGGGCACATCTCGGTCAGCGTTCACGTTCGCAAACACTCCACCAACGAGGCAGTCACATTTAAAGAGACACATTAAAAGTAAAAAGTCATTCACGTTTGTTAGTCACCACAATGTTAAATATTGTACAGATACAAATAGCCTTCCATTTCAAGGACAATCAATAACTCTTGGCGTACACCCAGCTGAAGCTACGACGTAACTTAAGCGAAGCTAGCTAACTATCCAACTAGCTTTTTCAATCGTAGTTTAAAATTACTATAATGAACAGTCAGTCCATCAGAAACGTGAACCAGTTATGTGGAGGCTTAACTAACGCATGTTTTGGCGGGATTGCTCGGCTAGGTACGAATTTATCCGACGACGTTTTTTATCAGCTTCTGCAATTCGTATCATTTTGTATTCAATGATGGAAGAATGCAATCATTTGTATTACCGTGAATTTTTAAATTAAATGATAGTGTAAGAATTCAAATTTGAATATCATGTTTTTCATCGTAGACTTTGTTCGATCATTCAGGTTGAGTACTTGTCCAAAACTCATCATTCTGCTCTAACTTGGCCTCTCTGCATCCAGTTTCTGACTGTCACTCTGAATATCAGCATTCCATTGTGTTTGTGGTTTCCCATGCATTCGTGTTCCCAATTTGAAATCAGATAATTCCATCTATCTATTAATCTTACGAAGTCCACAGCCGGCCTCCCCTAGACATAGTCTTCCTCTAATAAGCACATTCATATTTGGAATTCCGTTCGGTCCAGGGCTTTCAATATTCAGTTGTATCCCGCTATCTTTTTAATGTCTGATAATTTAAATCAATCCCATTAATATTTAGTGAGTAAGCATACACTTATCGCATTTTATTAACTAAAACTAGACCCAGTAAATTTAGGGGAGTAAATAACGTACTTGATTTTGTGTTAAAAATATCTTCCAAAAATGATGTAGGAGTTATATTATTTTAGGAGATTGAATTTCCATTAGGCACGAAGATAAATTTGATAACAATATAGAAAGGAAAATAGACGATTATCTAGGGCGCAATTTGACAAAACAGTAACAAAAAAGTAAAAAAAAAATCGGTATATTTTTGATGAAATTCCGTACAAAAATCATTTGAATTCAGACTCTATTACGGGTTTTAGTTCAATTTGCTTCATCTTATTTAACCCCACGTAAAGAAAGCATTATTGTCGAGAAAATAAAACTCTAGTACCAAGTATAATGCAAGTAAGCATTAAATAAAGTAATAAAACTAGACAAGTTTTTACAAAAACCTCGAACATTAGTGCTAAGAACATGCATGTAGAACGGTAATTTAAAGCTAGAAAAAGGCCTAATATTAAAATCGTTACAACACAAGTTAACTCGATGCAGTTAACGAGAGAGTTACATTTAATTTCACAGATATATATTGTTAGTAATAATAAACACATGTAATATTATCTGGAGACTTTCAAAAAGATACCAGCCTTTAACAGAGTTCATTTTTTAAAAGTTGAAAATGTAAATATCTATTCAAAGCGAAACCAACATTTGCCCGCAGATCAGGCCAGCGCAAATACATAAATAGCTTGAAATGAGCCAGCCGAGCTGAAACGGGCGATATGGTCGCTTCTAGCGAGTGCACGCCAACATGGCCGACGAAGAAAAACTACCGATACCCCCAACGTTTCTCGAGAAAGTTCTATTCTATACAACAGCTTCGTTCGTCCTCCTTGCAACGTTCAGTCTGTTTGCGTTCCTCTTCTTGGTGCCGTTCGTCATAGAGCCAGCTTTCACTACCATATTCATGCAATTCGACCCGGTAGGGGCGATGTGCGTGACGGCTCAAGTGAAGCATTTAGTCGGCGCCAGCAACTGCACTTGGGCGTCTTGCAGGGAAGGTTGCACAAAGGACTTGTACGAGTGCACCCAGATACGCGTCAACTACAAGTTGGGCTACCTACCGAATATAACCGCGACTGAATACGAAACCCTCGTGCGCGCTGAGAGATCGCTGCGTAAAGATTACGACTACGAGAATTACGAAGCGCCGGTGGACAAAACTTATCCGGAAATGGAAGAACAGGAGCTGGCGGATGTGCTGCCCACCGGCTTGCAAGGGAACGACTCGGAATGGTACTTCACTGGTGCGAGGTTGTTCCCGAACGTGAAAGGTTGTGGTTATCCGCCTATTTTGAATTGCACTATCTTCTATGGCAAGTACAGGGAACTTGGCACCAACTACACTTGCTACTACAGCCGCGTGGACCCCGGCTTAGTGATCACGGACTTGGATATGTGGCAGAACACGCTCAACTTGGTTTATGCCACGGCGATTCCGATCCCGTCTTTCATAATTTCCGTTATTTATCTCACATTTGCGTACTTTAAGATTTATAATACCGAGGAAGAGTCGGAGCAGGCTCCACTGCAGAGCGATGCTGAGGCCATGGCCACAGGAGACGATGGGAAGCCCACTACTCCTGGGTCGGATACCTTTAGGGAAGACCTGGCGTGCTTTGGCCACCAGCTTAAGATGCAGCTGGCTAATGAGAAGCCCAAAGAAGGTTTCGAATCAAACAGCCCTCCAATTTCAAATTCCGCGTCGCTCTCCGGGTGAGTAATAAAGCATCATTATTTAGTTAATATACTTAATGTAGTTTTTGTTTTATTTACGAAACATAACTCGTTGAAAATACGTGTTAATTTAAACATTACTGTTTATAAATAATTTATTAACAAACACTTATGTGATTGTTTGAACACTCGACACATTGATCAAAACCTTTTTATGAAAATGTTTTTACTAGTTATTAATATTCTACATTAATTTTATAATAATAACCACACCTTTACGTTTGATAACGTTAAAGATAAAAGCTTTGTAAGTCGAATGGGATGGAAAGTGACTTGTCTAAAACTTTTTCATTCCAACATCATTGTTCCTATAAGTCAAGTTGACTTTAGAAACAATTTAATGTACAAAAACATACTTTATTCAAAGAAAAATACACATACATTTTGCATACATATATGTACAATGTTGACATGACGTCCTTGAGTGATTCCAGAGAGTAACTTCGTGTTGTAGTAAAATTTCCATTCGCATAAGTGAGTTCTCGTAATAAATATGAAGAAATTTTTTATACTTGCATAAATTTATTATTTTACTTAGAAAAGTAGTGTTTTTGTAGGCACTAAAATTTGTGTTTTTGTTATTTATGACGAATAAATAATTATTACATGAATTCCTAAATTTAGTATATATAAATTAAAAAATGTGACGAAGTGCCTTTAAGGCTAATGTTCTGTTTGAGCAGTAACAACAGCATCAAAGTAAAGATTTCTATTTAGAAATTTAGATAATATTTCGAAATTATTAAAAAATGTGAATATTTCTAAACCTCCAAACATTATCGAGACATGACAGACACAAATATGATAAATACAAATGTGATAGACAAAAATATTTTTTCTACACAAAAAATTCATGTAAAAAACCATATTAAGCGGCACCTACAACTAATTAATGTTTAACATAATACATAAGAATGTCTTCGGAATCCGTAAAACTTGAGTACTTTTATAAGATTGCCCTCAGATACACAGTTACGTTGAAGAAACTTCTGGAAATATACGCTTTAAGTACATTTGGCTAATGTAAATTAGATTATGGTCTATTACATATGTAAATATATTTTAGTGACATACAGGGCTTTATGTCACTTCTTATTATAATGACATGTGTTTTTCGTTTTAACTTATATTTCATTGTGTACATATATTCATGGTTAATAAAAAAACGAAACAATATGATAGTCTTTAGAAGAATTGTTCCACTGATTCCCACAGTCCAATCTGCTGCATACTTCAACAAAACTTATGAACATCGAGGAAATTCTTGAATCGCAAGGAGCTCGCATTTAATTTTTTTTCGGATATATCATTATGTGTCTCAACAAATTTTATAATAAAAAGTTGTGTAAATGTTTTATAGATAGAACTAATTTGCTTAAATACTATGCATACTAATGACGCCTACGAGTATAAAATAAAAAATATAGGTACAAAGTGAAAATGTTCATAACTTTTGAAACTTGGCAACAATATTGAAGCAAGCAGTCGGCCAAAATACAACATTGAAGTTTATGGCAAACAGAATACTATGCATCCAAAGTTTACGACCACCCTCAAAAGTAGGGTACGAATTTTATTACGAAAATTCTCCAACGGGGCATACGTACTGTACCTACACATTCCTTGTCAATACTGCGAAATAGAAGGTTACATTTGCGAACGAAGCTACATTTTAATATAATAATATTTTATGGTAATGTCGAATGCGTTTTTGTTAGGTAAAAACGTTACATGTTAACATAAATGTGAATGTAAACTTAAAAATAATCTTAATAATAAAATTAAAACTGTAATTAATTAATTAATTATGACGTTTGTCATATAAACTTACTGCACTCGAGAGTTTTCTACCATTTTATATAATCATTTAGCGGTGTCAGAAAAAGGATAATATATTCTTTTTTATTTCCAGCAGAGCTATTTTAAAACTAATTCAGTAATTTGTAACGTAAAATATTATGAAACACTTTAAAACTATGTAATGGAACATAGGTACAGGTGTTTTATACACACGTTAGGAAACACACATTAGAAACACACATTACAATATTTTAACAATTGATAAATATCATGTCACGAGACATAATATTATTGTTATGTTCAGTAATACTGTTTAAATATTATCTCATCTCGGCAGGACCAAGTCATCTTTCGTGAACGCCTAATGAAACTAACAACACTGAGGTACGTGATCAAATCGCTGGGACTTTGTTCCTTAATGCTTAAAATTAACTATTACAATGCGTTTACGTCAATAAACCAAAAACAGATATCCGTTTTTTTCAATAATCATAATACAAAAATCCTGCATATTACCGCTTCGGAGCTAATTTTATTAATTAAATTACAATTATTATTAGTCAAATTTATAATGCAAGCATAATATTTTATTTATCTCTTGAACTTTAACAATAATGTTTTTTGTCAATGTGTTTTATGTATCAAACACTATTAATTGTATTTAATAATTATTAATTATTATTCCTTACAAACACTTTTAACAACAAAATATTAGATGTTTATTTTGTTCTGATCTTAATAAAGATCGCTTCTATTCGGTAAATTAACTTAATTTAATCTCCAACTCCTTTGTACTGCTAATTATTTAGATACTTGTTCACTTGAAATAATTACTTGAAGCAAATCCGCTTGTTTGTTTAAGTCTAAGTACAAATTTTATTTGTCCTCAAAGAAAAACATTTTGAACAAAGAATCATACGTTATAAAATTCCTCCCACTGTTTATTTGGCATTATGGCATTTTATAAATCATGTAAGAGTATTTTTATTAAATATTACTTGCTAGTTTATATCCATCTTTGATATATAAAATGAATATAAAGAACTAATATTTTATAACTGAATATAATTAAATATAATGCAGAAGATATTCAATAATAATTCAGGTATGTAATAAAATATTTAATTAAGATATAATAAAAATATGTACTATAATTAAAAGCATTATGAGTTGCTTCTCGATGAATACCAGTAGCTTGTAACATAAAAGCTTATTTATAACATACATATTTAAGTGCCATATCTGTTGAACTTTACAAAAAGTTTAAGACTTACATACACAATGAAATTACATGAAAAGAAGTACTTTTTTTAAATTATAATGTTATCCTTGTTTTGTTTTGAAAATACAATGTATTACTTATATTAAGTTTTAGTACCGCGTTGTTCCTCGTCCATCACAGTAATGCTTTCAAGCTACTTGCGTCGCTCTTTATCTCAAATATATTCGTTGAATGTAGATACACCACACTTTCACGCTTCGATGCACAAAAATAGTATAAGTAATCTGAGGAAAACATGCTTTGTTACACAATTTACATTTTACTTATTAATACGTGAATATTTAATGTATTCATTAGAACTTGTTTCAATCACACAGTATTATTATTGATAATTGGAAAATAAATCTTAAACCTTTCTTAACTGTCTTTAATTAAATTATCACAAGTACCTACATCCGTAATACAACTTATGCATATCACAACTTAATAATGATGTCAATCTTCATATATCGGTTAATTCTAAAAATACTCATATATTCATCAGTCATTGAGGAAGGAATCGAAGAATATAAATCACAAGATATATAATGATGGTCGTTTCTATTTCAGATGACAGAGCTCCTGAAGAGGCGTCGGTTACAAAGTGCACCATGAAATGAAGTGAATTATAGGAGACCTTTCAGAGGATTTCTTTGCTAAACACGTGGTTACAAAGCTTCTCCGCTTTAAAATGGTCGTGAAATTGTAGGTATAAGCTATTGATTAATAAAAGACGATCGATGAAAAACACGGCTCGAGGAGCGTAAGATTTTTATAATGATGTGTTGTGAAACAAAAATGAAAACCAACGATATTGCAAGTTTTGTCGTGACAACATGGTTTATTCTATTTCTGAATGTTGTGGAGCGACGAATATAATTCCTTGCTCTATTGGTGTCATCGATCATTGATAAATCTCTTGACCGTATTTGATAAATATTAGGCATTCGTTATAATTTTTTTTTATCGGTACGACCACTTTAATAATCAGAAGGGTAACGCCCCGGAGTTCACGCTCACTCTCAAAAGTGTATCAAAAATACTAACGATTCACTTTGTTAAATTTGTTTGTTAAGATTTTGTGTTTTACGATGGTGAATTCCAGCTCGTGTTACACTCTGACATTTCCAACAAATTATAAAACTTTTAATTTCCCAGCAACACTTTTTATTAAAATTTATCAATTATTCGATTAAATATAATTTGATATTTACCTCGATTAATTATATAAAGTTGTAATAGATTTATTTATGTAATAAATATTATAATGTATGTTCCATTTTGTAATTAATATTGATGAATTGTAAACCTCGTAAAACTCGTAAACGTCCAATTGATTGCATCTGTGTATGTGTGTGTGTTAAGTGTAGTATTATGAAATTGATTTATAACTGACATCAAAAAAATTAACAATAGAATATATTAACAAAATAACATGTAAATTGTATTGTTTTTTTAACAACATTGCTCAAATCTATTGGATCTTAACGATGTTTGTACTTAATGGAGAATGTTGTCACGAGAAACGTCTTATATTAATAATAAGTGTAAAGAAACATTTGGAAGCCCTTAATAATTGTATACATAAGAATTTATTACGCTGGAATGCTATAATCGTGTCAAATGCACGCGTGCTAAAGCCCTAATAATAATAATAATAATGAAACGTAAACTGCAATAAATGCAAAATGCAAGCTGTTTACAATAATTCTAAGTAATGAATAAAATTATTTATTATTAGCTTAAAAGCATTAGTTTGTATGTATGCGTTTGGTAATAGGAATAACTATTTAGATAAACACAATTAGTTATACATATTAACAAAAACAGTAGACGCGTTGTAATATGACGATGTCAAAAATGTCAATCAATATGTACAAGACGTAATATCATTTTTATTAGTCACTGTAGTTTATTTATGTATATTAACGATAATTTACTTTATACGCAAAAGAACAAAAAGACAAATCAAATTTATCATTATGACCGATTAGTACCTGTCCATTTGAGAGAGTCAAGATTCTAGGTGGATAACAAATTAAAATTAATATAATAATGAGATACGGAAAAATAATTGTACCTAACTCTATCAATGTGAAAAATTATTTTCCTAAAATGAGAAACGTTTTTGAATGACGAACACGTAACAAATTGTAATATATGTACGACCAGTGACAAATTCATAATTAATTAATTACATAAATAAACAATTATCTTTTAAAGAATTAATAAATATTTACTGAAAAAAACAAAATATATTTAAAATTGAAGCAGGTAACAACAGTTTCAAATACTAAACGTGTTAAAACACGATGCAATACTGTTAACATGAATTTAATGAATAAAGAAACAGCATAATGATAAAAGGGCAATATGAAAGATATAAGGAAACTGAACGGGAACAGCTGCGATTCAGAAATAGAACAATGGACATGACAACAGATTCAACAATACTTAAGTTAAATACATAATAATATTATGCTAAATGTAACTACTGTTAAGGCTAGCAATAATTAAATAGACCGCGCAAGCATTGGTATCACGTTGAAACAAATCGTCCCTCTCTTACCGTTGTAGACGGTATCGATTTTCCGTCCCGTGCCTAATCTTTTTAAAAATTCATCGATACTCAATGTCCGTTACGTTCCGACCGACATCAATGACATGTCGAAAATAGAAAATGTTCGACACCGTGAATTTAACTCATAAATGTTACGACCAGAACAGGCAAGCGGTTGAGTGTAACAATAACATTTCCAATAACCTGTTGACGTCACGTAACAAATAAGTTATTATTAGATTCTTACCTGTTTTAACTGTCGCGACACAAAGCGTTACACATTACATGCTCGGCTATTTATAAAGACAGTTTTAGAATATTGTCCTGATCATTTTCTAGCCATCAAATACAATAGTGTAAGAATTAGATGTCGCAATTCAGTCGAACTCCGCATTAATAAAGTTATGGATTTTGTAACATATAATAAATATTCTTAGGTATATACAAAACTATACAAATCCAAAAATCGCATCTTATTAAAAGGAAGGAAAGTTTTGGTCGGTCTTTTGTCAAAATCAACCCTTCCTACTGGGATTAGCTACAATACTTATATATGTAGGTAATGAATACAAAATTATATGCGAATATGTTATATTGCCATTACATATATGTGTGCAATGCATCGAAGTAAAATAGACATTGAAATGTCAATACAAAGTTAGGTACGTAACTACTTCGCTACGCTTAGATAAACTACATTTAAAATTTGACATGAATTTATTTCTGAATTTTATTAACTTTTATTTATGAATAGATACTAATTTGATATTTACCTAAATCACTTTACCCCGTTACATAAATATAAAATATTGCGATGTAAAAGTATTGCGGTGTTTTAATATCAAAACTTAAATTATAATACATTGATTGTAAATAAAATTTAAAGACAAAAAATTAACTATTATGAAACAAATAAATGAGAATATATTATATAAAATATCGAATCAGCAATCTTATCCTTTTGGTCCTTTTTTTTTTAGTTGACTAGTAATTTTGTTATTTTGTCATTTTATAAAATAATTTTCCCGCTCTTATTTGAAACGAGAAATATGCAGTAGTGCGTTATCGTTTGTGACCTTAAACGAACGTAACATTTAATGAACGTTTTATATTTCTTTCCTTTATAAATACCTATAATTAATAAAGAAAAGGCTTGTGAATATAGCTACTCTAGGATTAAACGGAGAGGCGTTGCGAAAAAACATTCAATTTGCTATTTGTTGATTGCAATGCAACAAAAAAACAATTAAGGGCACGAGCCTACTTGTTGTAAATTAAATAATATCTAATATTATTATAAAATTATGATAATATTTACATAAACATCAGACTATATTATTATAAAAACTTTAAATTTTATTTTTCTAAATTACGGTGATTAAATTATAACACGTACACTAACATTTATTTAATTGAAAATAATGTATGATATGTTTGGTGATGCCGTTATAAATTTTGAAGAATTTTATTAAAATTCAATTATAACAAAAGTATTTTAAGTGTTCTATTTTGAGATAATTTAACGTAATCATTTCTACGCGGAAGTTTATCTACAACAGGTATACATAAATATAACACAAAATAATAGTAATCGTGTTGACTCTTAAAATTAAATAAATTATATAATTGTTTATTAAAAGAGACATATAAGGTAAGACGGCTTAGACTGTGAAGAAAGTAAGAAATTAGATACCGCAAGACAACCCACGCACACATAAGTAGGTATGTATTATATTCGAAGGATTAATGATTAAGACATTTCATATTACTGCGTTAAATTAACTATTCATTATTATAAAGTCTTAATAATAATTTTGAACGAGACTTCGCATTGCCGTTGTGTATTAATATTTTTAATACATACATATATTTGAAAAATTTATTTTGCTTAATTAATGTAACACATTGCCGATCGATAGCTTCAAAGTCGCATGAAAAGTTACGTCACGTTTTTTACCTGGCTTTTTGTGTAAATGTTTGTTACTTACCTAAATAAAATGCACAATACAATGCATTTGCCGCACTGAAGTTAATAATTAATTATACATGTAGCATAGATTAAATACAAGAAGCAATTGGTCAATATCACTTTGTAATTCATGTCAAATTAATTTTAGACAATTTTTTAATTAATTATTCTCTTATACATACATGGCTGAATTTTGGTTGTGTATTATAATCAGCGATTGAATTAATTTTTAGTCAAGATTAGATTAAGTTAAATAATAATTACACATTTTCATATATTATTCCTAACGTTTTATTCTTAGCTTTCATTTAATATTGATGTATTTTGTAAACGTATATGTCGCGCATTTTGTTAGTTATATTAACTTACGATTTATTTTGCGTTATATAAAAATAAATTAATTATTTAAGTATGCGCTTATATGTGATAACTGCTATATATTATAATAATGTAAATAATAACCTAGCCATTTAAATAATTGAGATAAAAGAGTAAATAGATAGTTGTTAAATTACCTACATAGAAATATCCGTTTGTACTTTTCCCAAACATTTTTTTATATTATTTATATTAATTTTCATAACATATATTTTATAGCAAAAAGATTTTGTATTAACTTATTACATAATAAGTCTAGAATAACGTAAAGTCCATTGATTTAGTAGTATTGATTGATTAGTCAAATAAAAATAATTTAAATATGTATGACAAGAGCATTTTGTCCTATTTTCAAACGTTGCCTCACGTCACTGCCATTCCTATTTAATATTTATTTACTCTTTTACTTAAAAATAATGTATTCAACGCTTAAATCCTCTGTCCAGTGACTATCCACAAAATAATTTTAAATATAGCAGTGTACATTGCGAATATTTGTGTAAAGGCGGTGATGCATCGGAGGCGGTTCGCTTGTTGAAATGTGAGATACAAATAAATGAAAAATACGAGTAGTAATCATCAAACTTATTCACGGTGCGACGTACAGTTGTAATAAAAGTCAGCAGGAAAAAACAAGCATGTAATACAGCTCACAAATGAATCACCGCCTTAACGTTCAATATTATAATGAATTTATTCATATGATAAATTAATCTAGATATCGTACAATCGTAATGCTTTTTTATTCATACATTTTTAATTTAAAAAAATCGCCTGCAATATAATTTATGTTATAATGTATCAATAATTTCTTTTTGTTAATTAACAGATAATATCGCGTTATTTTTATTCCTTTGTTTTTTAATTCTTGAAATGTGTATAGATTAATTTTAATCATTGTGATAACCATGTTATATTACATGTAATTAGAAAGCAAATTGTAAACGAAATATCTAACTTTTCTATTCTTTGTACGATATTATGAGCAGTATTTAAAGCCTAACAGAGATCTTTGGATTGTCATAAACACCTACAACATGCGTTTATCATGCGTTTTATCCAAGACGCTATGGGTCACCGCGATGGAGTACTCCAGGTAACTGCAAGGAATGAATTGTCCCAGCACTGGGATATAAAAGAGGGAAAAATCTTGTTACAAAGCAAATAAAAAAATCTTGCTTGTGTTTTTTTAACTCCCTCAAACAGTGTATTTAATTTTTTAACCTTTTTTTTATTAAGAGCCATTAATTATAAGCTACGAGTTATTTTGCGACACGTGCCTGTGTGTACCAATTTGGCAGATAATAAATTTAAAGTATGTATAGTTGGTAGAAGGGCACAAGCAATTTTGCAACGTTTTTTTGGTAATGTTAAAATAAAATAGGTACGTATTATGTTGCTTAAGGATTTTACCAGCACTAACTACCACAAGCCAGGCAAGCATTGTGATATCAACAAATGTATCTAAGTTCAGTATAGACAGAATATTTACTCCGAGTCCAAAACATTGTCCATTAATATATTAAGAACTTTATCTTAATAGATAACACTAAATCAATTTGTGGAGTTATATAAATCTCTCAATAAAACATGGCATGAACTCACTGGTACTTAATACGCATTTTGTACTTTGTACGCATTTATTTTATAATTACTCTTGTTATTTTGATATACTTATGTATAATCGTATGCTTTAAGTTATTTACTTATATTAGTGAGATTTTACTGATTTTTAATTTATGTAATATTTATATTTTTGAGACAAAAAGCTTAGCTGAAAACACGTGCTTAGTGTCAAACACGTCAAAGAATTAAAAATTGTACTTATGTTATATGTAACGCCCACTATAAATGTCGAAATAAAAATAAATTATACCTAATTATGCAACTAAAACAAAATATTACAAGAATCTTTGGTTTAATTTTGTTATTGTAACTAAAAAGTATTTTATATACAAAAAAACACACTTTATTTTCAATTACGAGGATTCAATACGAGGGAAATCAAAAATAATGGGATTAATTTTCAATGCCAGTTTGAGGGAAATTAAAAATAATGTAATTACTTTTCAATTTTAATTCCTGCAATTTATAGTTGCTTGCCTGCTTTAAACAAACCATTAACTTGTAACATTGTTTTGTTTTTATTATAATACTTTCTTGATAATTGTGTTTTTATAAAATTATGTTAATTAGATATTTATTATTAATTTCTAATAATTAACATGACGTTATTGTTAAGCACGTGTGAAATCGAAAGAATTTTAATAAGATGATGGCGCTTTTTTGCTTTTCAATTTGAATATTAACAGTAAGTTGATAAATGAATTATTGATGTATTTATTCATCTTGAGAGCATTTTCATTCATTTAAACTGTTGCCTTACGATCGTTTTGTATATAAAGATGTAACGGAAAAGGTTATGTAGTAGAAATATAATAAATTTATTGGCTTCGATTTTCTGTGTATCTTTTTATTATCTGATTTTTATATCAAATTAACAATAGAGCTCATTCACCTAGTCAGCGAAGACTTTAGATACAAGTGAATGTAACATCACGCCTGTAATCATACGAAAAGATAGGCAGGGCAATGTATCACGCTACCACGTTTCACCAGTTACGTTTACGTCCCATTATGGAATAGGTAATGAGTCTATTGCCATATACCGAGCACATTTTCAAACTCCGAGCTACTAATAGAAAATCTAAATTGGAAAAATCCGACAGAGAACTATTAAGGTCACCGATATAGCTCAGAGGATTAGCACGTTGACGTGGCAATGGGCTGGGCATGCCTGGCGACGAACGGACGGTCGGTGGAGTAAGCGTGTTCTGGAGTTGGGACCGCGGCTCGGCAAACGTAGTGTAGGACGCCCTCCGGCTAGGTG
>DWFO01002390.1:0-13823 GCA_018246595.1 Mimoniades nurscia nurscia | reverse complement strand
GATCCAGCTGCTACAGAAGCGACCCATATCCAGCAGTAAAACGTAAAAAGGGTTGTAGTTAGTCTTAGTAAGATTTCTTAAGAGTATAGTCTTGAGATAATGAAAATATAAAACAAAAATATAGTAGGTAGGTACTTATACTAATTATTAATATACTTAGAAAAGATAATTTAATTACCACCCTTTTATTATTAGAATTGACGCGAAAAGCACTTTTCGGGGATGGTATAGAAGTTCAAGAAGGAGAGCCCCCAAAAAAATACCTAGTAGACGAACTACGCGCTGAGGATATACCGGGTTTATTCGCGCCGGCGGATAGGCATCAACGAGCAGCTGCCCTAGATCTATTATTCCCCAAGGTGAGTATTACAATATACTTTTATTGATCTAACCAGAAAAATCGATAAAAAAGAGTCACGACGTAAGTCCAAACATAACATACGAACAGAGGAAGATTAAAAGCTTATAAAATTAAGTTTTTAAAATGTATCGAGCGTATTCTTGATTTTCATTGCGTGTAGGTATATCTCTTACAAAGAAATTTTCTACAATGTTACAGATGGTGGGAACTTTAGTAGAACCACCGACGCCAGTGGAACCGCCTCATATCCTGATAATGTTCGGCGCCTGGCAGCGGCGCGCCGTGGTCGGCGCCGTCGCGGCGAAGCTGCCGAAACGGTTACTTCGGTACGGGTTCTTCGCGGACGCAAACCTGACCGAGCCCCGGCTGTTGTGTAAGGACGTCGAGAAGTACGAAGAGAGACTTGAGAAAGATTAGTAAGTGGCATATAAAATTTAGTGATAAATATTCCGAACTTTTCATTACATATCATGCCACCTTACCTAACATTTTGGTCTTAATAGTAAAGGTCAGTTGCAACATTTAACCTAAGTAAATCCAGAAAAAGTAGGAATCAATATTGCAACAATATCTTGAACAGAATTAACGCATGATATAGGTATTAGATTTTGGAATAAATTTTCCCAGTTGCGAAACCATAGCCCTCATGATGGCAGTGGGCGTAGCGGAACCAACGCTGGTCGACCCAACAGACATCCCTGATGGCCCTCCAGCCGAGTTGTTGGTGTTGGGACCACTGCATGTCAGCGAAGATGCAGTAGTAGGCGAGGAGGAATGTGCAAGATTCTTCCCGGCAGGATACAGCGAACCTGAACACAAGCCAAAACCAAAACCCAAGAAGAAAAGAAAGGTACTAAACAGATTACTCAAAAAATGGGATTTATCCTTATTATGAAGTGTTATATTTAAATATGACTAACCCAGTATCATTGATTTTATTTTTAACGAGATTTTTGATCACATGTGATTAGCAATCTTACGACTATTTTTTAATATCTAATAATGAAATATATTGAATAATTATACATAGTCATTCATTTCTAATTCTCAGAAGCGTCACGAAACTAAAGACGACACGCTGGAAGAGGGTGCTGGAGAAGAAACACCGGAAGCAACCCAAAACACAGAAGCGAATGGAGAAGTTAGTGTGGAAGGAGATGGTGAAATAGATGGAGACGGTGAAGCCGACGGGGATGCGGAAGGCGACAATGTTGAGGATGGGGAAGATGAAGACACTCACTTCGACAAGGCTACATCGCCGCCGCCCATTGTAGGCTAGATAACTTAACATTCACATCGAGAAGATCAAGGACGTAAAACTAAAGAAAATAGACAAAGCCGGGGCAATGTTGAGTGCAAAAACAGGAACTATTAACATATACAATAATTAAATATACGTAGTATTGATAGTACTAATGTGTCCATCATCAATCATAATTCTATAGCACAAAGAAGCAAGATCAAGCTATCATTAATTAATTTATAGGTTATGTGAAAATGCAACACACGGACAAAGAATAACTTTGGCATATTAAATAATAGTATGAATTTATTAACACATTTTTATTTTTAATAAATAGTTAAATGTTTAGTTCCGATTTAGTTTGATAAGTACAACGGTATTTTACTTGGAAACAACTGATGTGCTTTGGCATGGTTTTAGGATTCATTGGTGATGGTAGTAGGATAGTAAGGCTCCATGTTACATCAGACACTAGTTCAAAGCTGAATAATATAAATGATGGTTCAAGGCCATTGCACTTTTATCGATTAAGCTCGTAAAATGATAAATATGTTGTAGCAATAAATAGCTCAATAAATAAAACGATTTATTAAAATCTAAAATTTGTATTTCTTTTATTATAAATAGTCAATTAATATAGCTTTAACAATATAAAGTGAGTAACGACTTAGCCAGTAGGAGCGGTGCTTCACACCACGGAGTCTTTGCGGTTCCTGCAACAATACATACATAGTTTGATTAGAATAATAGTATTGATGAACAAAAACTTATTACGATCCTATTTTTTTAATCAAAAAATAGAGGCGAAAGAAAGGAAAATATTATGTTTCAACTAATAATGACAGACAGTAGTGTGGACCCATGGTTCGTATGTTTCTCATGAAAAGCCTTAAGAGTTATTGAGCCTCCTTTGACTTCATGCCATGAAACCTTCATTTTAATAGTACACGATTGACTGAAAACCTATACATATATATGTGTAGATAATTAACAAGCATAAATTTCGTGGGCCAAAATTATGAACTCTGAATCTGCTGTTTGGAAGTAGCTCTAGATATTTTTAGATACGAAATGCAACATCAGTTTCAATTGACGTCCTGTTACAATCAAAAGCATACAAATTCCACAATAGCAATAAGCAATGTGCCGAAGTATGGTGCAGCGTGGTACGGTAAGTGTAGTGATTCACGCAATGTGGAGCAAAGTGGTGCAGTGCAGTGCAGCGCTGTGTGGTGCACTATACGGTGCTACGTGCTATACGTAGTGTGGCGCAGTGCGATGCAGCGTAGCGCAGTGCGGGTCAATGTAGTGGAGTGCGGTGAAGTGTGGTGCAATGTGATGCAATGTGGTGCAGTATGGCGCAGTGCAGCGTGGCGCAGCGCGGCGCAGTGTGATGCAGTGTGGCGCTGTGTGCAGCTATGCGGTGCAGTGTCCGGCGCACGCACCACACGTAGTGGTTGTCGAGGTGCGGCGCGCGCATGACGCCGACGCCGCCGCCGAGGCGCCGATAGTTCATCGCGCCGCACAGTCTCCATTGGTTCGACTCCGGATCGAACACCTGTAAACAGGTTACATACTCGTCATAATACCTTTATAATGGACTATAACACCGACGGATAGTTATATATTATAGTTACTATGTAACTACTAACGACTGCTAACGAAAAATATTTCACTGTATATAGGCTATAAAAAAATAGCTCTGTAAAATTCATTATAGATATATTCTAACGCGTAAAATAAGCGAGAAGCATAGGAGTGTCACCTCTATGGACTTCAGATAGGCGGTTCCATCGAACCCGCCCACGGCGTACAGCTGCCCGTTGACGACGGCCAGCCCCACGCCACTGCGCCGTGACGTCATCGCCACCACGGGCGACCACGCGTCCGTCGCCGGCTCGTACCTGCGTACACGAAGCTTATTAGTTGTAATGTGAAGTATTGACATGCAACGTTTGGAAAAACAGATGACATGATCAGTACAAACTTTAGTGTATTTCTCGATATTTAATATAATACCCCGCAGGTAAAGTTGAGATAAAATGTGAAGTAAATAAATATATTCAGTCTTACCATATACAAGCATTGTTTTGTTCTAATGAGTAAGTGTACTTATTTATAATTTTAATAAACAACTGTAATAAAGTAACTACAATAAGGAATATACGACACGTGTACATGTAATGGAGATTGTGGCGCGACGCACCTCTCGGCGGAGGAGAGCTCGGTGCAGTCGTCGCGGCCGCCCACGGCGTAGATCTGTCCGTCGAACACGGCGCAGCCGAGGTGCTTGCGGCGCGTGGACATGGGCGCCACCGGCGTCCACTTGTTGGCGCGCGGGTCGTACCGCTCCACGGTGTTCAGCGGCGCCTGTCCGTCCGACCCGCCCACCGCGTACAGCTGTCCGCCCACCACCGCCACGGCCACGCCTAGTCGCCGGGTAGTCATCGCTGCCACCTGAACACAATACGCACACGATTCACTTTAAAATTGTTGCTGACGGTGAAATTTTAACAATTTAAAAACAATACCAACATTGTAAGTAAATATACATAACACGTTACTATGCTCTCATGTTGAGCCTCAAAAAGTTTTACATCAGAAAGCTTGCATGCCTACCTTGGTCCAACGGTTCTCCTTGGGGTCGTAGCGCTCGACGTGGTTGAGGCACTGCACGCCGTCCTGGCCGCCCACCGCGTACAGCGCGCCGTCCAGCACGGCCACGCCCACCGACGTGCGGCACGACGACGTGGGCGCCACCGCGCCGCACCACTGCACGCACGTACGCACATCTTTCATTATATACACATTTTAAAAATCATATCTTATGCCCCAATAAACACTTTTTTCGCAATAAGGGTGCCGAACTGTCACACAACGCTCTAGATCATAGACATGAATACAAATGATAATCACTTAAGAAGGTGTAGTCAGAAGCGCACTAAGAAACTACACCTGGTTAGTCTGAGGATCGTAGCGTTCGATACTGTTGAGGTAGCTCTGTCCGTCGTGGCCGCCCACTGCGTACAGCAGATCGTGTAGTACGGCCACGCCCACACCGCAGCGCCGCTTCGACATCGGCGCCACCATCTTCCACTCCGCCGTCTGCGGCTCGAAGCGCTCCACGGACGCAATGGCATCGCCGCTGCACCAGCCGCCCACCGCGAACAGCACCTCGCCTACGAACCACGCCCACGTGCTCTACAATAAACTGAACACGATCTTACACGTCAATTAATTAAATCAGCTGTATTTTACGGAAATCCAACATTAATAAATAAGTTGGCAATTGTACAATAACTTGTTATACGAATTATGTTGGTATATATTTTGACATAATTATAGACCTCGTATGACTAAATCTAGCTCTAATTGTCGCTCCTCTCTAGAGCAATGATTTTCCTGTTGCATATATCCATACCGGACTTTAATTTTAGTCAAATAATTAATCCAATTACTGATTATCAATCACCACTGACACATATGAACAGTCAATTTCTTCAGTTGTTTCTGATCAATCTATAAGTTGAGATGCAACAATGGAGTTGTCATGTCAAATAATTTATGATAGAATATGAAATTTACTCCTCACAAAGCCTACCTCGTCTCGTAGGTTTCCTTGGCCGTGTCCTCGGCCCTTGCATGAGTGGCCTTTCTTGTGGCAGCAACAAGTAATTCTTGGCTTCATCGAGCAAATCCCGACAAGCGTCGTCCGATCTGATCAGCAGCTCTGAAGAGACCGTCCCGACAAGGAATTTGGGGCTTAGGAGTGGCAACCGAACATGTTGCAATACCTGAAATGTACAATCGAATAAAGTTTTTTCAATGTCATGACACATGATTTAATAAAAGTTTTATATCTGAAGACAGAAACTTGATGCGGCAAGTCTTTCTTTTACACATAACATACGTTGTCCGGTTTGGCAATAGTGGAATATTTGAAAGAGACCACGCAATGGTCACCTGTGCTAAATGCTGACGCCTTTCGGCCACGTTGTACTTGACCCAGGACATGACCGCCTGAAAGGTCTGCTCTTCCGAACGCACGTTGAGCTCGTCCGATGACACTATGTCTATCAGCTGCGCAGCAGGCAGCAACAGAAATTCTTCACTTTCCATCACCTGAAAGCGCAGAATATTTTTTTATAAAAACTTTAGAATGTTCCAAGTAACATGGCAACGCAGACATTTACGCCTAACCTTTGATTAAAGCTAAAATCTTATCAGTCCGTACTAACAGTGGACCACAGATGTGTAACCGTAACCGCCTTTTTTTTATATTGAGTCTAACAAGCCACCTGATGTTAAGTGGTCACCGTCGCCTGTGGACAATTGCAAGACCAGAGGAGTGGCCAATGCGTTGTCAGCTTTGAAGGAGAGTTCTTTCTGCGCTTTTCTTAAAAAACTCCTATCATAGCGCTCTGGGAAAGCCTCTAATGGAAGTTTTCACTCCACATTTTGCACTTACGCGGTGCATACGAGCGTGTAAATCTAACCGTGGAGGACGTGGAGGATGGAACTTCGATCTTTTGCGATGGATGCGTTAGAGGAAAAGTGGCATAGTCACTAAGTCAGGCAATTCTTTGGGTCACTCATCATGGTAGACAGTGATTGGAAAAAGACTAATAAAAAGGCCACAGGTAATATCTATTGGAAAAATCTGCATATTCCGTCATATAAATATAACGTTTAAAATGTTTAAAATATTATATAGATAGTAATGTAGGTACATCAAATGTGTTTTTTGAAGGCTCAGTTTAGTACCTGCCAATAATAAATAATTGTAAATTTACCTCTGGAAAATTTTGCTGTGTAAATTTATCTGCGATGCGGAGGAGCTCGCGGCAAGAGTGTGTATCGGCAAACGCCCGGATACCGAGGCAGTTGGAGCAGTCCAACTGCCGTTTGAGAAATTCACAACACACGTCCTGAATCTCCTGGAGTTGGAGAAGGCACGCTGCTGGCAACAGAGCCTGAAATAAAGTTTGCAGATGTTTTAATTAGGAAAAATATAGTTAAATTAATGCTCACTTAATTATAATTTTTCACCAAAACTTTCGAAACCGTCAGATATCTTGAACAAATTTAAGAGATTTTGATAGATAGACTTTGACCGTTAATTTAAAGCGCATTAAAGCTTAAACTGGCGAATGGCTCTTATAAATTCAACAACATTAAGTGAGTAATAAACGTATCATCCCTGATGACAAAGTTATCCTGCAGTGACATGAACGCTGTGACAAAGTTACCCTGCAGTGACATGAACGCTGTGACAAAGTTACCCTGCAGTGACATGTACATTGTGACAAAGTTACCTGCACGTTGCTCTCCTCAACGACGATGTGTGCCGTGTAGCAGAACTCAACGAGCTGCTCCATGGCGTGCTCGTCCACGTCGCGTATCGTCACCTCGGTGGCGCGCGACTCCGCCAGCTCGCCCGTGAACATCGCGCGGAAGTACGGACTGCACGCTGACAAGATCACCCTGCAAGATCAATACGTAACGTAACTTCACGCCTGTAATCCCCGAAGAGGTGGGCAGAGGAATGCAGAACACTCCCACGTTTCACCGGTTATAGGCAAGATCAATGAGAGACATAATACTCATTTGGCATTAAACACCGATTTCCAACGTAAGAAAAAAAATACAATTACTGACATAAAACAAGAGAAACGCATCATCAAACCTAAGTCAAAACCTAAGATTAATAAAATCTTTAAACAAAGTCTATGGTATCTTTTATTGTAGGAAGGTACATACTATTGTATTTTTTTCGGAGTGTTACACATTATTATGTATGAACCGGCATGACTCAAGTCGGCGCCGCGACCTTGCTGCAATCGAGGGGCAGCTCATGAAGAAGACCTCCTATAGATCCGAAATTAGTCGAGCTATCCCGAAAAAAACAAAAGTGAGTCAAGCCGGTTCTTACATAATAAAGCACATATATAGTGACTTCTCATCTACTATTCTACTCATATATCAATATGTCGTACGAAATATGTATAACGTACGCGGCGAGCGTGTTTATTACCTGTGTGCAAATAGCTTTCTGTTAGCTACATTGAGGACCACGTCGCAGAGCTCGCGGTGACGCCGCAGCGCGGACAGTTCGCCGAGGATAGCGCGGGGATGCTTCTCGGAAGTGTGCGACAGCCGCGCGCCGCCGCCCGGCGAACCGCCCTCGCCCATCCTGAAACCCACCATCACTGCCAACGACTACACATTTATTTGATAAACTATCCACCAATGATGATATGAAATAACAGAAATCGACTGTACGATTAAAAATGAAAAACAAAATTGATGAGATTGGAATGAAAGTGATCTTAGTGCCTGTAAAAGATTCAACGAAACACTTAGAGGAGAGTAAAACTAAAATCAAAACCAATTGAAAATTAACAAAGTATTAATCGAGCCTGGTAAAATTGAACATCAGCCCCAATTACCTTTTGTAAAGTCAGTGGAGTCCCTAATGCTTTGTCAGCATTAAAAGAACTTTTGGGCTTTCTCAGAATTGGTCAAAACCCTTTCCAGGAATACTTTAAGTCATAGATAGATAGCCTTTCAAAAGTACCGAAGAAAAATGCCCAGTGTACATACGCTGTAAAAATATGCATGCGAACCCAACTGACGAACCTCACCCTTCGAGGAATTGAATCAAAGAATTGAAATAAACATGATAAAGAATCCAGGTGAGAAAGTTTCTGGGTATACTCATGTGTAGATAGAGAACGAGGAGGGAACTTGATATGCATCTAATCCGTGTGCTTGTGTTTCAACGTATCTGGGAAACTTGAGCCTTAAACCGTTTGGATTGCATGTAAAAGCGTACACAGAGGTATCAATATTAACTCCCCACTATTTGAGTAGTTGCAAAACTGGGGCAAAAAAAGAACTTAGATATCGAAAACTTAAAACAAAATGAAAAATATTATTCAGGGTGGAGCCATAACACTATAAAGTAACATCTATATAAAAGTTACAAACGAACACAAAAGAAATTATAACTAAATAGCAATTCTAAGAATCATAATTTATTTGATAACATATTTATGTTGCGTATAGATTTTAATCTACACACACTTAAAACGAATGTACACTGAAAGAAATAAAATATATAGTACTACGCACGATGGGACGAAATGTAAATGAAATATTGACACGATTAAAGAGCGCGAAAAAACGCGCACCATTACCACCTTAAGTTGGAGATGGTCACGCACTGCCAAGTACGAAACCGAGCCTCCTGCTCTAACGCCCGGCTGAGGTTTCGCCGTTGGGAACTAATCACCACCACCATTCTACATACAATTTTCAATTCACAAAATAAAGTTGATATCGTTCGTAAGTATTCGCAATAAAATATCATTTGCTAATACATACAGTAGTTACAAAAAAAACGCGACTATGTTACTGAAAACGAATAAGTTTAGTGTAGTATCAGCCGACAAAACTATTAATTGTATGATTAAATCAGACATTTAAGTGGATTTTAAGTTATTAGACAATTTAATAATCCGTTATAAGATAACGTACGTCCTTCGCGTAAAACTTATGAAGAAGTTCGACAAAGAATGTTCGATCACCTAAAACAGGTATCACTTCTTGACCGAAATCTTTAATGAGAAATATTGATTTTTAACCACTCTTACCGATTCTAACGACCTCGGCCTTATGTGGCATTCAGCAGTCTATTACTAATGAATCATTGAGTAGTATTGATTTGTAATTTATGTGTACTAAGTGGACACTTTGTTAGACTTCTCATGTAACATATGAAGAATATATGTATCATATGATAGGTGAGAATTTCTGAGACAGTATAAATTCACTTTATTTACTCTTTTATTTTAGGAAATTATCACACGCACAAGCCTCCTGATGCTAGATCCCCGACAGCGATATTTAGTCTTAAAAATGTTTGTACATAGCATACTGTTGTCAGAATTGCATGTCCATTGAAATATAGGCTATGTCTACTACCTCTGTAAAATAAAAACCAAATAACCTTTAATAAACAACAAAAATAATACAATTATTTACTTATGAATTCTACTCTATTACTAGAGATACTTATCATTTTACATTCTGAGATCAAATACATTTCACATTATGTTAGTCTCAATGCAACTTTATCACTCCAAAAACACAAGAAAGCATTGCAAAGTTCATTATACATAATGTGTACATATATATTGTCACATGTAATGGATTGTTCTATTAGATTAATGTCTAAAATTTCATGTTAAAATCTCTAGTAGTGATTTAGAGTCTGTATTTATGCCCCATGTATGGCAATAGGATCACCTCTAATTCCATGGTAGGTTGTAAATGTAACTATTTAAACATGGGAGTGTACTCTTATACTTACATATTCTGGGGTTACTATCATGATGTGATGTTTTACATTGTAACACATACATATTTCTCATGGAAGTAGCCAGAGACTAAGGATTTCCACATTGCACAGTGCTGACAAATTTTGTTTGCTTGTTCTACAATCAAAGCTGTGACACAAGTTTGTATGCTCAAGGAGAGATTGCTCTGGCTATCTTTTAGAACATTTGTGATTTGGTCGAACTATGAGATCCTAGATCTACCTCTTTTAACTGTGTCATTCACACTAACCTAATAAATCTATTTCATTACTCTACTGTCAATCATTCTTCTATAAGATTAAAATATCTAAGCATCCATATTCATTTTGATTTTTAACAACCCAGTTCATTGTGAAATGACCCACTTGGTTTTTCACTGACACCTGAAACCCATAACTTTACACTAGGCTTTTCAAATTTAGGAATATATTCATTCTTTTTTTTTCATAAAAACAAATTCTCAAGCATACATCACACATTCATCTAAATCTGCATTTACATCTATTAGTTAATGCAGTCAATTACAATCATAGACAATTATATTCCACTGTAGATGTTTTACCTGTTTCATTTACATACTCTCAGAAATCATCTTTGAACTAATTGAGGACATTTTATATATTTATTAAAAACATCAACTCTAAAATTGAATAGTAACTATATTCAAGAATTACATGCATACTTTAGCAACAAGGAAAATGCATTAAGATTTTGTAACATTGTGTGTGAGATTGCTAGTATGTTTGTTCAAGTATATGCCTACCTGTCAGATTTAATTAATTACTCAAACTGTTATGTACATGAAAAAATTACAAACTATTTTACAGTGGTTATAAAGACGAAATTGTATCTTATTGCAATAAAAATATACAACCTGAAATGTATTAAGTTCAAAGAAATAATACACAATAAAGTAATATTTTGCAAACATGAAGTTGCTGTGTATGATTACGATACCAGCCCAATTGTATACTTGACCATTCTCTTTTGAAGTGTTCTAAATTTTTGAAACATTTCTTTTGAAATGCTATTGAGGTGATATTTTTTAACATATCACGTAATAATTCAATAAATGAGATGTTATGAGTGGTAGACTGCCAGAAACAAAAAAAAATTTGAATACCACCATCAAGTTATATAATGGTATATGAAGTGCACGAAAGGAGCTTACCCCGAGTGGCGGCTGTTTGATCAACTATGAACATATACTGCACAGTGCACCCTGTACATTGTGACTAATCCTTTCACCACAATAACTCTATCATACTCGATCTGCTGTTGACTTGATGAAGAAGAAGAACCATGTTATATAAACTATTCACGGATAATCACAAAAAACGGGTCAGAGTCATCATTACATACATTAAATTTGACATCAACATCTCAATTTAACATGACAGTTCTGTGTTAATTTTTTGGAAGAATAACATACAATACATGAATTTTCCTTAAAATTTCAACAAAAAAACTGACACGGCTATTACCAGACTCATTCTGCCTATGTGATATTTACTACATTTCACATGTGTAAATACATAGATTACTTATAAAATATGTTTTTGTACTGCTTATGAAGTCTATAGGTTCACTTTCCTCCGATATGCTTACAAATACTTCACAGTTAGCATAACATTTATCATACATTGGAAATGGTTTGTGCAGCAAACATTTACATAAATGAAGTTAAGCAACACTAAACAAGTCAGGTGTTACGAAAATTTATTACATAGAGAAACTTGTTTTCATACTTTTCTGGTTTCTTCAGTGATCCCTTCCTGTTTATATTCCAGTTCGTGATTTTGTGAGCTCTATGTGAACAATAACCTTTATGTGTACATACATATTATCAAACCTATTTCCTATAGTGTTGGGCAGAGATTGAGGATTTCCACTTGTTACAGTATTGGCAGGCCTCCTTCGCCTTTTCCACATTCATTCAAGTTGTCATACATACTTATCTATTGAAGGAAATTTTGTCCTTACTATCTTTAAAGTCATTGAATTGATTAAAGTATGTACAATATATACCTGACTATGACTATATGTTATGTCTGTGTAGCAGCTTAACACATGTTTTTTCAGGATGGCCAAACTAAGGAGCCCTTACCCTTCACTTACATAAATGCAACTTGAATTATATATCAATAAAGTGCAATGTAATGAAATAAGGAAAGTGTAACAAAAATACATTAGAAGCTAGTATATATATAATACATAACTATTCATACTCCTGAATAATAAAATACTGACCATGCAATGCTACTACCAAGCAATAAATGTTTGTTATACTGTAATGCTTATTATGCTGTAGACAATAAATATTACAGAATATTGACAATACTTAAAGGAAAATTGTCACTTCATAAAACAATACCTGTTTTGATATACTAATCTCTAATAACCAAATAATGTAGCGGACAATTACAGCTCAATGAAAACAACTATGGCATGTGTTACTCAATAACATTCATATATATTAGGAAATAGACTAGGAATAAAATGGTATAACATGTAATATACATAACATATGAATATTATGTCTCACCTCTTATGCCCGCGCGCGTTTCCCAGCTGCAAGCGCAGCGGGGGCGAAGCCCAACCCCACACGGAGTCAATCTGCGACCAATCCAACTCACAATGAACCACCAGAACCTTTTACCAACGCTTCACTCACTTCTCAATCGAACTTCCATCATGCAGTTATAGTAATACTCAACATCATGAAAGCACGAGTATTTACAACATTCCAAATAAATCGCAATCTCAAATATATTAGATGTTTGTTACTCAGTAGTTTCCAGTAATTTATGCGAATGTCAAAGATCTCCAGCTTCTTACACTTACCTTTGAGATTTATAGTACACCGCACAAACGAAACGTCCTCCGAGGAGCGCGAATATTTCCTTCGGCGCCCTGAGGTCCCACACAAAACAATCAAAGACACATTGATTTTCTATGTTTACTGTTACACTGATTAATCTATGCTCGTTTGGACATCCTACAATATTTTATTCCACTTTTTTCTTAGGTCAGATCGAAATGTTTGCTATCTTTGCCTGATTAGTTTCCTTGACCTAAAACGGAAACCGTAAAATCCACATAAATAAATCACGAATCCACATATAATTAAACATTATTTTTTATAAAGATATATTCTAAGTTCGTATAATTCATAAATTGTCTTTGAGTAACAAGAATTTGGATACAAATGAAATAGGAGCAAGGAAATTGGGACAAGTTTCGGAACATATTTCTAGGCCAAGTGTCAACTTACTGTGTTGCCATAGGGTATTGCAAAATAAGGCAAACTATAAAAAAAGGTCAATGAACTAAAAATCATAAATAAAATATCTATTTAAGTATTGTACTTGAAAGAAGTTAAATTTACTCTTAACAATCGATTTCATTTCTTCACACCTTTTCGGGTTCGTTTACAAATAAATTAATATTAGATTACTAGTACGTAAATTAAAAAGTTTCTTGAGTTTTAATTTTATTCTATTAGAATTTTCTAGCTTTCATGTTAACAATGATATCTCATCAAATTTAATAGATTTACTACTTTATTAATGAAACCATTATCATTAATTATTAACCATTAACATGACTAATAAAAAACACAATAAAATGGTTTAAACTTTACAAATATAAATTATTTAATTATTGAAACCATTGAAACATCTATTGTCTGTTGTGGACAAAACAGTAGAAGAAAATTCACAATGGTGTTAACATACACGTAATGAATTGGAAGGTTCTTTTATTTTGTGTACGTACTTACCAAAAAGGACGATTGCTATTGTTACTGATTGAAAATAAAATGGTATGTTGACTGCAT
>DWFO01002389.1:0-13823 GCA_018246595.1 Mimoniades nurscia nurscia | reverse complement strand
AATAGCCAGATACCAAAAAAATCGACAGATTTTTACCGATGAAAATGAAGCAGAGTTGAAAAGATAATATACTTCAGAATTCAAGTGTCTATTTCGGACTGTCACTCAAAGAAGTTTGAAAAATAGCGTTTCAGCTTGTTGTATATAAATAAAATGAAGATGCCAAAGTCTTGGGAATCGAACCACCTTGCTGGTTCCGATTGGTGTACGTCATTTTTAAAGCGACTCCCTTTTTTGTCATACGATATGGAACATGGATAAATCTGGGGTAGCTATATTGCAAAAATTGACCAAAGTTGTTGCCAAAAAAGTATTGAAGCAAGTTGGTGCTATCAATTCTTCCGAAAGAGGTACACTGGTCACTTTAGCTGCTGCTGTTTCGGCGGTTGGCAATTCCGTTCCACTATTCTTTGTCGTTCCAAGGGTCAATTTTAAAGAACATTTCATACGATGCATCAATAGGATGGATGGATACATGGATGGATGGATACATGGATGGATGGATACATGGATGGATGGATACATGGATGGATGGATACATGGATGGATGAATACATGGATCAATAGGCTATAAAGGAGACAGTAGGTAATCCATCAGGTTGGATGACAGAAGAGCTATTTGTTGATTTCCTAAAACATTTTCATAATCACAAATCGCACCAAAGATAATTACAGTTCCCACCTATCTAATGTAGGCCTAAACTTCCCTAAAGAAAATGGCATAGTTTTGGTTATTCTTTCCTTTCTTAAATAAAGATAAGATGTACAAGATTTCTGGCTCATTTGATTTTAAAAGTGTATTTATTTATAAGTTCCCCATAATTTAATATGTGACTACCGACCCCAGGCACTGTGACAACCATCCCTGACTCGGGGTTAAAAGTCACACTTCTCTTTTTCACAAAAATATAAAATATTTTCTCAACAGATCATTTTACAGAAAAATACTCTAAGCTTTTTGTTATTAGAATAACTACACTAACGATTGGTATACAAATGTCATTTCAAATCGATTAATTTGGAAAGTTAAATCAAAATGAAAAAAAATGAGACTTGTAACCCCGGTCTCCCTATATGCATATACTTCAATGTAATTGACGTTTACCTATACCTACTTAGTCCTAAATTCAGTATTTATGTCCTGTTTCAATTAGATTGTGACATTTAGAATATTCTAGAACATACAGATAGATTAAAGGTTGGACAAATTAATCTAGAAACTTTTAGGGTTCAAATATATCATCAACTTTGTATGTAATGCGGTATCGGGGAGGTATGACCTTATCGCCTCGTAGTTACCGCTATTCGCTCAACTAACATGGCGAGAGGCTTGTTCCGACTGAGATTACCCGACCTTATTAAATTAAAATTTGCATTATTGTTATCTACGTTTATTTTTACTTATGTATATTACTATATATAACACGATACGGTCAGATTTGTTTGTTTTGTTTAATAGAAAGAACACAGTACTTACACCAACTTTTCATTATCACCTGGGTTGATTGGTGAGTGCCACTTAGCGTTAAGTCGCCCTTTTTAAAAAGAAATAAAGGATAAATCAATGAATAAATTCATACCAGTGTAATGAAAAAATGTCCGCAAGACGTATAATAATAATCCTTTAAAATTTATTTGAGTAAAATAATTAAGTAGTTTATTGAAGTATACCTTTTATATTAGGTATAATACTACCGATTTTTTACATTTGAAATTCCCAGTAACAGCACGGAACCAGGACTTGTTAGCGTAACGGGCTCACCCGCTATTTCATGGTCGGACGTAGAAACGAAGTGTTGAATCTTGGGACTTCACTGCACTCCACTGCCTACCCTTCGGGGAAATACAGGCGTGTTGTTATAGTCTTAAACTTTTGTATCACGTAAACTATTTAGTTGATTTCAACTAAAACAGCGAAATAAGAGAAATACATTGCGGTCTACACATCCGCGCGGCTCTGTTTATGCGCGCCCGCTATCTGCCCGAGATTAGCGCGCCCCATATCTCAACAGCACCTCCGCCCACTGTTCCACTAACACGTTGCAAGACCTTTTGCTCAAGTTATTTCTGTTGCTCACTAAACTTGTTATATTCAATGCAACGTGTAATATCACACCTGTACCTCCCCAAAGAGGTAGGCAGAGTAGTAAAGTACGTTACCACGTCTCAACAGTGGTTATAATTCCCACCATGGAGTTTCGAAATTTAGATTTGAATAAAGTATGTTTAAATTTGGACCTGATTTATTCACCAGTCAATTTTATGTACAACAGCAAGCGTCTTTGAAAGTACCTACAACGCAAGTGTAATAATAAAAATGTGTAGATGTTATCACCTGCAATTGTTTTTCTTTTTTATATCTAGCCTGACAATTGACTACGTGGTTAACGTTGCCTATGATAATCAGGAACACTCGAGTTGTGGTAATGCTTTGGGCCCTTTGAAGGGGAATTCCGTTTCTAGGCACATTACATTTATTTAGTAACATGTGGTACACATTAAACATTTATTTTAATGACAGGAACACAGTGAGTTAGGGAAATTTATCACCAGTTTGCACTTCGGTGTGCATTTTGCGCCTGGCGGGTATTAAATATGCGTGTTATCTTCACTCAGCGCAGCCCCCGCCCACCGCTGCTGGAGCGCAGCGCGGGACTACTCCGGAAACTTATGACTGTTCTCTTTTTAAATTGTTCAAATATTATTATTAACACAATATCATGCCTGTATTTTCCCGAAGAGGCAGGCAGAGGAGAATAGCGCACCCCCACTTTTAACCAGTTACTTTTACGTGCCACTATGGAATAGGTCGTGAGTCTATTGCCATACTCCGGGCACATGTACAGACTCCGGGCCACTATTCGAAAATATAAGTTAGAATAATCCAATAGTGCCCCACTCGGAATTTGAATCCGGGACCTCACGTTCGGCAATCGCGCTTGTATTCAACACGATCAACGAGGCAGTCAATATGTTTGTATTTATGTTCATTAAAAATATCAAATTTGCGTTAATAGGTATGTTGATGAATGAAGCTTTGTCTGATATGAAGTTAGCACACATTTGCCAAACAACGAACCAATTACAGCAGCTATAATGAAATGTATTTTAAATTCTCTTAAGCTTGTTCTTTTGATAAATTTTTTATATCTTTAAACTAACGCACTTACAAATGTTAATACTTTTTTATTGTATTAATTAAATCTCCATATTATTCTTTAATTGACACACATGAATTAGTAATAAAGAATGCAAATATGAATATGACATTATTATGATAAAGTGTTTTAAATTACTGTGTGATTGGTCGTGTTGGTTGCAAGCGTGACTGCCGAACAAGATGTCCTGGGTTAAAATGCTGGGTAGGGCATTATTGGATTTTTCTTACATAGGTTTTCTAGTACAGGTTCGGAGGCTGGACATGTGCCCGGTGTATGGCAATAGACTCTCCACCTATTCCATACTGGGATGTAAACGTAACTGGTGAAACGTGGGTCCTTCCACTAAGTGGGTGGGTGCACTCCTCTGCTTAAGCTCTTTCGGGATTACCGGATTGATGTTACGTTTACTTTAAACATGTAAAAATATCAAGCCCGTATTTAAAGTAAAAAATAATAATTTAAATACAATTTTCATGATACGGACTTTCATGATAATATAAAAAGATTAAAACGTAAACGTAACATAACGTTTATAATCCCGGAAGAGCTACACAGAAGCCTGTAGTACACTCCTAAGAGGTACCTATGACAGATATGACACAAGATAGTTATGTTTTTTAATTGTCTTTTATATTTCCAGCAACTGTGTAGTTTCATAAATGATATTTACTAATTTGGAACTTTTATAATATTAATTACCTCGCGCGTTACTTTGATAGCGCACCTGCCCAAGAATTAGCGAAACGATATTTCATAGAGCATCATTAGTGATGTTAATTCGGAAAAAGTAATGCTTGTTGCGCGTACCGTGGCGCTTTTGTTCACCGTGCAGACATCCCGGCGAGGTTTTAATTACTGTGGGCCGAATACATTAATGTAATCAAAGCTCGATACATCATACTCGCGCGATAGCCCCGCCTCGGTTTGATTAATAATTCTAATGAGCGGCGGTGCCAAACGAGTTAATTAAGCGTTCGTTTTTTACCGGACCGTGCCACTGCGACCGGTAAACGGGCGCATCAATCACCGCTTTGAGTCCGCCGCCGAAAATCTTAATGATTGAAATGACGGTTGAGTGCGGCCGCGGTGCTCCGCAGTTCCAGGCAACAGCGCGACGCAGGACCTGGCGGTGTAACTTGTAACCGTGGCACAAATTTGGCACGTATGAATGCGACGTCATAATTGGCCAGAAACATTAATTCTTGTTTCATTGCATTAAAATTTGTAAATAAAAAAATATTCAAATCGCCCAATTGAAAATCAATGAAAGCTATTAAGAAAATCTACCTAAATGTAGAACACCTTAAATTGTCAAGTAATAGGTATGTATATTAATAGTAATTGTAAATTATACACATTATCTGTACGATTATTGATGTCAATAACAGTTATGATTAATTCTGATTTAATTATTTTAATTTCCCAAGGTAAGATCACGTGACTAATGGCAAAAATTTATGTAAATCAAAACAGTTTATTCTGTAAAACTAGTGGGAACGATAGCACGTCAAACATTATCAATCACTCGCCGTCGGCCTCGGGCAGAATTGCTTTAATTTGATAAAATGCAATTAGCTACCAAAAGAAATCTAATCTCAAGAGGCTGCCCAATTTTTTTGGCACCTCTCTTTTTTGGGACATTGACGGTTAAAATGATCGAAGCTGTGTAATTCGAAGATTCATTTTTATCACGAAACTGCGATACTGTTAAGTAAAGGATTGCTCCAAATACTGCATAATACAAGTAATTTGTCGAAAGCCATTTTTTTATTTTACTTTCCGAACAGTATCAGCGACAAGAAATAACATTTTTACAATTTTTAAACGAATTCCGAAATTTTTGTGCACGACGCAATAATTAAAATTCATATTGATACAATAAAGCAAATTCTGTTCATTCTTTATTTCCGTGCGTGGACAACGTTATCGCTTCAAAACGTTTATATCGTTAGAAATGTGCAATATGATTCAATGACCTATGTTTTTCGGCGAGTCATTCCAGTGGCAGTATCAAGTGAAACGCTGCGGGGTTCGATGTCTAATTCATCGCGCTACCAACAGGTGGGAGCACTGCGGCTTTTCAAATCTGACAGACGCCATTGCTTTTACGTCAGAAAGCAGCGAATAAAATTAATGATGTTCGCGCCTTAATGACGTTTCACGACGCCGCTCCATTGTGTCCGTAATACAACAATTATTGAGATCATTTATTAAGTTTATTGATCTTTTAAGTTAATCTTTTATTTCGTAATTTAGCTTCGTGCCAGCGCGCGAACTCATGAAAAAATATCTCATATGCGGAGGTATTTTTTGGACTATTTTTGTCATTATACGGCGTGATGTGAGCGGGTCTTTGAATGTGGAGGCAATTACTGCCCCGCATGTGGTTTGATTATGTACGACGGACCATTCCATCTAGCGGCGCGCTATAAAACGCCGGTAAAAACATTACTAAAATCTTTGCCGATGGTAGTTTTTGAGCTTCCGTTGCTAAATTGACGTTGATATTAAGAGGCATTGTCACAAATTTGGTAGGGAGCTATCTATGCACGAGCGAGTCAATAGTGGTTACATTTCGATGTCATCGTTACATTGAACAGCAAATAGTTTTACTATAATTCAATATGCATTTGTGAAGTTTTTACTTCCAATTCCTAATTTACGAGTATCTAAAACGCATTTATGGACACTCGGCAGATGTGTATTTTTAAAAAGTAAAGTCCGAGATTGAAATAAATCTAGTTACTCGTATCTATGAAGGTGTAGAGGAAGTTTATAGAAGAAGCTCTTGTGACTCGCTGACTGTGTCTATGTCAATAATTTGGCAATTTGTAAACATTCAAATACAAAATTAGCTATTAGACTCCAGCTACAATCTTGCACCTCCTTTGATTTAGCATAAGTTTGAAGCTTTAGCGTAATTTCCAATTATAGATTACTCAAGTACTTAGGCATGCATAAAACAATTACATCTACTTATTCAGTCGCTTATTGCAAACAGATGAAAATACGGAAAACACGTCCGACAAAATAATATCTAACAACGCAACATTAAGATTACAGACGTGATATAATTTCCACAACAAGGACTGATTTCTCAATAATGGTGAAGTATTATAATTTCAATGGTGGCCTCGCGTGGCCGTGCAGATGTATCTGATATAGGCACCGCTTCCACGATCGTCGGAAATCAGTGCAATTAGACGCAATCGTGTTGGAATTATTGTAATAACCAAAAAGAATCGATGGTCTAACGATCGTCGATCGCCGAGCGCCGATTGGCGTAGCGCTCGCCAATGCGCGCGCGCACGACTGGCCGTTGCAAGCCGATCCGAGACGATAAGCTAATTATACAACAACATCGAACTTTGATTGCTGTTCTACGATATTCCTCTATTTTTCAGATGTTAAGCTTTTGTAAGATGCCTACAACAATAAAGATAACGGACGCACAATCTGTTATTGTTGTTTCGAACAACAGTTGGGTGGCGAAACGTACTGTGATTTCGTTCGGAAGTATTATCCTGTAAAATTAAACTGTAGTTGTAATAGTCAGTCGGACCATCGCCTAGTTCATATATAAATGAAACCCTAATCATATATACAGAGTGCAGCGGCGCTTTAATATTAGTGAACATCAAGCCATAATATTAGCACGGGCGCCGCCGGGATTGTTTTCAGGGAGGTGCGCCTGTTTCTACACATACGATCATTTATTACAATAATAAATATGAAATATAAAACTATACATGTATAAAATGTGGATAATAACAGAGTTGCGAGTATTGAGTACTTTTTCTAACGTTTCATTACCAATTGTTCAATCGGGTAAAAAATACGTAATTTTTTCTATGTAGGTACTTTCTTTGCGATGCCGGTGCCCGTGAATATTAGTGAACATTACAAGAATGAGTAAATATAATTTCAATATATACAACCTGTTAATTATGAGCAAATAGGCTGAGCCCAACATTGTATGGATGTACCTACGTACGAAAGCGATGTGTCACTTGTGCGTCCGCGTCAAGAGTCCTAGTAACCGGTGATTACCTCTAGATTGGCGGTATGGTGGTCACGTATACTCCATCGTCTCCATAGCTCGATTCTCTTCATTTACTCGTACGTGCCTCGGCGGAGGCTTCGGAGTCGCCGCTGCAACGGGCAGGCATTAAACGCGCCATATGTAGAAACACCTATCATTTTGTACGTCATTCGTAATAGCCATGTATTCTTGTAAATCGTTTTTCGACGTCGCTACGCCTAGATCTATTCTATACACACGAAAACAATAGACATTTTGAACGTATGTATGTGTTCAATATTCAAAAGCTAATGAACTGTTGTTTAATATGTGTGCCATAAAGCGATATAGACGAGTTTTACGCTAGCGAATAAACAGAACATGATTATTTTTTCCTTGTATGAATGTTCTCAATTTGTACGTGAATTAAAAATAATTTTTCGGGAAAATGGTGGGCAGTTTTTGCACTGTTCGATGATTTCCTGTAGTGGGTGCATAAGTAGCCGTCGTATTAACAACTAATATAGCATAATACAATAATAACTATAAAATGTATGTAAAGAAAACCGTAATATCACGCCCGCAATCCCCGTAGAGATATGCAGACAAGTGTTGTATAAAATGTTTCATCAGTTACGTTTACATCCTGCTATGGAATGGGAGATGAGCGTAATACTATAAAATATTTTTAAGTACCCAGAAAAGAACGAGTAATGTAGTATACAATGTCTATTACAAAAAGTAGTAGGCACCTATACAATGTAATGTAGATATTGCTTACTGTTTTATTTTTACGAGCGTCTGGGGATTTACACACACTAAGTGGAACAATTCGCGGGACTTACACACACTAAGTGGAACAATTAATATAGTGAATTATAGAATACTTAACATTACGCCTTTGATATGATGAAAAGTGAATTGAGATTTCAATTTGGTTTATGAATTCACGCCGGTGTTCTCTGAAGGGGTAGTCAAAGGGGTGTATACCCAACTATTTACCTATTCAGTTGTTCGTCCAATTATGGAAACGGGGTTTGGCTTATTAATATACACATACCGGACGCGAATCCAGACCCCAAGCACCGAAAAATCGGATAGTCAATCCGTGAAAAATTCAAGGGTACCTGACCCGGGAAACAAAACCGGGACCTCAGCGACAGTCGCGCTTGCAACGCAGTCAAATGCTCACCAACACACTTTAATTTCCTAATTATTAGCTCGGAGTCTGGAAATAGTCTCACCGCCTCTACAACAGTAAACGTAACTGGTGAACTACATTCCTCCGCTCACCGCTTCGGGGATTACAGATGTCATATTACGTTGTTTTTCTTTTTTTTTTAATTTTTTCAGTTACTGCTGTTTTACTACAAATTAATAAAGATGAAGTTGTTAGCTTAATGTACTGTCAGTGTATTAAGCAAGGAGAACCACTAATAAAATGAGAAGATAAAAATAGCAATAAAAACTAAGTATGATTTTCTTATATTTATAAGTAGATGCCAATGATATTAGTAAAAAACATTATATGCTTCACCTTTAAAGCTTTGCAAATGTTACGACAAACGAATGACAACAGAACAAAATATCCACATTAAATTAAGCCACAAATTCCACATAATAAGCCATAATTGTGTGTGGTTGCAACAGCCCTTAAATGGTTAAACGAAATGGGCACCATCGCATCGCTATGAAGCGCATTGCGAATAATTCTAACTGCAGGGTATAATAACGCAAATGCATAATATATATTATTATGATGGCTACATGTCATTTAATAATTTCGTATTTTCATGTTAGCCGTCTTCCGTGGCCCCGGGGAGCCGAAACAACGGCGACATTATAATAATTGTTTCACTGGCAATAATATTCCAATTGGTGTTCCTGTTTAGTCGAAGTCAATTGTGAATTTCCTTTGTCATTAGTCTTTACAAAATTAATATCTCATATCCTGTATATTTGAATTTTAAATTCAGAACAACGACGAAAAATATTGCTAATGTTTAAGTCGATCGTACACTTGAATTGCAAATACATAGTTAGTCGCTATTCATGTTAAGGTCATATTGTTATAGAAACGTTATGTACGTATATCTAATTTTATAATAAATTTAGATACAAAAGTTTTAGGTTTGGTATCTATTGTCGATATTGTTATGTGGGAAGTATTTATTGACCACCTTCTAGATTAGACTACCCTACAAAAATATGAAGACTGAAGATTAAAACTGTCAGCTTGACATTCCAACTTTGTATACATAAATAAGGGGTGCCTGTTACACTATGGTCACGTTATGCATTTATATTTTGTATATAATTGATACGGAAACTATTTAAAATCAGACAGTTATATTGTTAACACAGAAAACTTCAAAATTATGACGCTATGAATATTTATTGATCGATTCAATACAGTATATCTGTATAGAATAAAGAGCGGAATTATATGGGAGCTAGAGTATTTTTACATATTTATGGCTTTATCTTCTTTCGTATCACTTAAGAACGTGTAGAGTGCGAGGCGACGCCGGCGGCGCGGGCGCATCGCGGCGTGGGCGGCGACATGTACAGCCCATTTGTTCCGATGACGATCGACGCGATTTTATTATAATTCATTTAACGTGTTTTTGGAACAAGCTGCTTCAATCATTCATATCCATGTCGTGACTGCACTGTTGCTTTTATTTGATTAGTTTGTTAAGTGTATTTAGAGCGACTTTCACTGCACCTGAGAAAATATTAATCTCAAATAATATTGTCAAGTTGAAAGTAATTTTGTTCGTTGCTTTTTCACGTAAACCGCTGAATTCGATGTAATTTTATGTGTAGATGGTTTTAACTTTTGAGATCGAGCGTAGTTTTTGTTTCAGCATTATCTATTCAATTTATAATTACAAAGTTATAAGTTTGAGACGGACGAAGTTTGGTGAGTAGGAGATGAAACTATTTTTGAAAATAATTCTTTGTCAAAATTAATTTAATACTAATGAAAATACGAAAAAAACAACAGTTAAAAAGTGTTTTTTCTTACGCTTAGTGCATGCAATGACAATTATCTTTACAATTTTTTTCTATCTTTCATGCTCGTTATTGATCTTTGAATTTGCATATTTAGAAATAGAAATAAATAAAAAAAACATTTGTGGTTTTAATTAAATCAACTATACTATTTGAAAGAATGTTAATACTTGTCGACCTTATTAATAATTAGTAATAAATTAATCAGGATTATTTAATAAATAAATAATGATCAATATAGTTGTATGTTGCTAACAAAAAATATCAGCGTTGAAGATCTATTTACGAATATTACAATATTGCCTACTGTTTAAGGAAAAATATGCCAATGCTAATCTGTGTTCCACGAATAACAAGTTGTAATTGTACTCTTTCTACAATTATAAGTTGTAGAAAAAAGGCCCGAGTAACAGGTCTTTTCTTAAAGATCCTAGCTAAAAGTTGCCACTTTTTGTTTATTGTCGTTATATTTACAAATGAAACGATGTCGTTTTTTAATGTGCATGTGCAGTTTATATGCATCATGTTTACATGCACTAGTAAATCTATGATTTTAATATGATTATGTAAATTAATCGTGTTTATTCATTTGTAACTATTAACAAATAACGTTCTGACGTTCTTAGATGGATATTTTAAATATTATTACCGAACTGATTTTTTGTCCGTGACTCCATCAATGTCTTCTGTTCAATTAAAGAGAACTAAATCTTCCATATTATAATGTAATATTCGTGTATTAAGCTGTAATATGTGGACATTAATTGCTTTTATTGCGTCATACATTGCTTTAATAGGTACAATAATGTGTGTAAGTTATTTGCTCTCCGGCTCGAATATTTACCGTGAAGTGTAAGTATAAAAAACTCGATCGTCTTCGGCTCAACCATGGGAAATAATTGCCATATAGAAAAATACAGGAAATCATTAGTAGCAAAACGAGCGGCGTCTATTTCAGCAGAGTAGTTGAATATTTCAATACCTACGTGTGTGCAGGTTACACCGTAATGCAATGTTTCAGCACACTTGTATTCGATATATGGTATTAAGTAAATTTTATGTTTGACTAAATATCTGTCAAATCATTTAGCTACGAACATTAAATATGACTGTATTAATATATACTTTTGCCTCGAGTTGATATTCTAAACATAAGCAAGATTTGCGAACAGGTATTTAGTATATCCTCGGTAAGTTCATAATGCTATTATAATTTAATCAAATCCCCAGTAAATATTATAATGTTACTTTTTATATTTGCATGTGACCCAGGCCTGACTGCATCTTTTATGTTCATCTTTATACATTCACGCCGAGCTGGAAGTACGAAGATATTTCATCCTCGGCATACTGCCTATTCCGTAACCGACTTGGAGTGTTGATAGCATGATACAAACAATGTGACACAAACGACATTCTGTTACACGTGCTTGTAACAAAGGGTCGTTAGGACGATACTAATACGCCATGCGTCCTCGTAATTTGACATTTTAGGCATTTTAATACGTTTTTAATTCGCCTTATGAATAGCACTTTTACGCTATTTGTATCATTCCGTTCATTAATATAATATTAATGCGAGTCGTTATTCGTGGGCAATGAATGTCGGGCCGTTAGCGATCTGTGTCAACCATTGTGATCGGTAGCGCTAATGTAGGTACTCAGCACCGTCTGACTCGCATTTGTTGGCAGCAAGTTTGAAACAGAAAACAGTTAAAGTAATTTGTTACAATAAAGGTTATGTAGAGCGTGTCTTAATTTGTATTTTAAAAGTAAACTTTATCGAGTTTTAAAATCTAACAGTTTTTGTTTTATAATGGCGCCGATGGCGAAGGCAGCCGTTACGTTAGGTATGAATGTAATATTTTAATCTTTAATTGTGCCATTTGAAGTATGTAGTCTATTCGAAATTATATTTAAACTTTAATGGGAACCACTTTTTTCTGTATCTCGTACACAACACTTACTAATAAAATACTAATTTTTTTTACACGTTGTTAATAAACCTGAGACTTTGCGGTTCTGTAAACTAATTAAGATATGTAGTGGCATAAAAAAATGGGAACATAAAATTTTACTCTCCGTGCTGTTGGATAATGTATGCTGTCACAAGCTCATTTACCTTAATGACTGATTGACGTCGCTATTGATGCGCGTGTGACATAGACATAAAATTTATTGTACACTTAAATATTCACAGGTTTGATAATTGTCAATCCGAGATTCGGACGTAACGGATCACACGAGATGCTTTAGTACTGTAATTTACATAGAGACTGGTTTGATCGTTTTATTGTGTATTTATGCATCGAATTTGACATCGCGCAAGGAAATAGGAGAGGCTACGTCATAAAGCGAGTATTCAGAGACGACACCCATAAAACCTTTATGATTAGTCAAACCGCTGGCGAGGACGATTCATTATGGGCCATTATGCGTCGTGTTTATCAAGTTACTCTCTACAAGCCAATAAAATAACGAACGACCGAGATAAGAGCCGGACAGTCCTGTAATCTCTCGAACAAGGGACACTAATTCGATTGTGGTTTCGTTCGAAACTTTTTTGGGGTTTACGGCACAAATTGAAGTGTTAAAAAAACTACAAATTGGCTTTTTCGAGAGTCATTCATTAGTTGGACGCTGAATGGCGTGTTGTGTCGTTTTCGCTCAATTAGTTAATCGGAAATCGAGCTGGCCGCTCGCACACGGCGTCCGTTCTAATGTCTCTGAGTGATATTACGAAACTGTTATACATAGTACGGGACAATTGACGGGCCCTAAATAAAAACCTGTAACGGCGTGTTTCTAACCCATTTTGTGACCTAATGACCTATTAGTGCATAATGCCGTAATCGAGCATGCATTAATTTACCAATTAATTTACCACTTATACTAAAGTTATGAGTATTAATGAATTAGTTGTCGTAGTGATCTAGCATGTTTTAAAACATATTTATTGTCATGTTTTCACGGTAATTGGATTGTGACTATTAAAATATGAATTTAATTCAAAATCTGTACAATTTGTAATTGATTATTTTTAAGATAATTACAAAATGTTAACTACAATGACTTCCAGATAATAGTAGGTACATTTATGAAATCCGGAGTAGTTTCTATTCGCCCGCTAATGTTGAAAACATCACAAACTAGTAGAAACTATGAGAATATACATATATTTAATGTTTTTCTGTTGTCTTTACTGCTTTAAATGATATTGCAGTTTTTCAATGCTACGTGTTTTGTTATACGAGTATGACGATAGTATTGCATAGACGACACTATTATACGTTGTTAGATACATAGATCAGTGATTCTCAACCACTGTGCCGCGGCACTTTTGTGTGCCGCCGAATTTCAAAAGTGTGCCGCCAAATTTACATACTTTACTCCAATAATATATATACATACAGGCTTACACAGAACTGCTGATTAAGACCTGATTAATCCCTTAATAAACACTTAGTTATTATTGTAGTAGTAGACTGGGTACGGTTGTGACAATTTTCATTTGACAGCCAATAATTTAGTGGGTATTGAAATTACCAATACGAATTATATTTTTTATTGTGAAGCGTACATTTTACAACGTATAAATACTTAGATTTTATTTCTATATAACA
>DWFO01002388.1:0-13826 GCA_018246595.1 Mimoniades nurscia nurscia | reverse complement strand
GAAGCGGTTCGAGCTCCCACTCTAGCCGCTTGCAACCCCAGAAGCCTCCTTTTAGTCGCCTCTTACGACAGGCAGGATATACCGTAGCTCTTATTCTGGTCCCGAGCTACTGGGACATGATGTTACTAATCCTACGGGATAATTTGTGATTGAATCTAAAATTATTTACTTAAATTTGTGACAAGACTCGGAAAATCAAACATGTTTTTCATGTTTACTATTTTGAATATTGTAAAGTTATTTATTTAAATACGTATATATGTACGTACGTAACATCAAAACTGAAATGCCCCGCAGAGGTTGTCAGAGGAGTGGCCCGACCAGGTATTTGAACCCGGGACAACCAGAACGGCAGTCGATCTTCCAACACCACGGCCAACGAGGCAGTCGAAATATATACGCTGTAAGAGGACGTAACCTTGGTAATTCACATAACAACGAATGTGGGGTTCGAACCCAAGTATTTGGATTCGGAGTCTGAAAGTAAACAAAAACGCTATCACTGTTGTTATTATTGATCAAAATGTAATAATATAATTCATCGTGTGTCCGTCACAAACGCAACCTTTCACTGCAGCCGACGTGCACCGCCGCATCGTGACGGAAAGTGACAGTGGCGTGACGTAGCTCTCGCGTATCACACATACACACATAATATACATTATACATACATATTCTATGTTCTGGACATACTTATGTTATGAGAGATTATAATTAAGGCTATTAGTTCGCAATTAGCTCAACACCTATTCCATGGTAGGACGTTACCGTAACCGGTGACAAGTGGGAATGTACTACACTAGTCTATCTACCTCTTCGAGGATTAGAGGTGTGATGTTACATTCATTTAAGTGTCAAAAGGAATCCCATTCAGACGTTAAGATACGCGCTTTCTTTCAACGTTATTAGGTTCAATAGGTTTTACAGTAATTTTATAATAAGAATAAATATTTTTTTATAATCTTTAAAACGTTTTATTTACATCCAAATCGATTTGATGATGATGATGACCTAACCTCAATGTTCTTCAGATCCGATAACCTTAAGCATGAGGAAGAGAGTGAGAGATCACTGGATTTAGGAGGCTTAGAAGAGCTACGGGGTAGCGCTGATCAGAGATTTATATCCCACAATGAATCTATAGAAGCTGATGGATGAAATTATCCAACTATCACATAAATCAAAAGTATCAAACTCAATACACAGTCAGTTACACCGTCTATAAATTCCTCACTCAGAGGTATGCGCATTGGACATTAATAATCGTTTTATAATTCTGATACAAAACATTTATACGACCTCGTTTTTGCATAGGTATAGGTACAATAAGGCAATTTTGTTACCATCGGAGAATGGAAGTCTAAATATAATCCTTGAAACCGTAGAACCGATGTACTGTAACGACAGTGCTGACCGCATCGAAGTGCACTGAAAAACGGACTGAAAGTTGCCATAGTGAAATAAGACCAAATTTTTTCACAGCACGAATAAGGCCAGGCGGATTAGGCGCCCTAAATATTTAATCGTAAAAATCATTCAGAGTCATTGATGTAACATGAAACATTACTTAATATTATCTTTTAAAATATATTCAACCTTAATATATTTCAGTATTAAAATTATGTCTTTTGTTTTCGAACGTGCCTGTCGCTTTGCTAGTAAATAACAAATATGTGAATTACAATGAAAAAAAAAATGGCGACTTGAACCAGAGATTAATAAACAAACATATTAAAAAGCTAATATAAATTTCATTCCGAGCCACTTCATTATCATAACAAACTGCGTGTTCATTTAATATAACACAGAAAAAAAAATCGTCATTACTTTCGCTCTCGACGAAAAGAAATAAAATAACATGCTTTCATTCTCACATAACAAAATATGTGAATGTCCGTATTAGACATTCGCCGCGGTTTTTAACTTACAACCACGAACACTTACTTTGAATAGGTTACGTGTAATTTTATAAAACGTTTTCATGTTTGATGTTAGTTAAGAAAGTAATTTATTTATTATTAAAAAAAAGTGGTGAAACTTGGGAGTGTACTACACTCCTCTGACTATCTCTCCGGGGATTAAAGGCGTGATATTACGTAAAAAATATTATTCTTGGGCTGCTTTGATCTGCACTGTTTGGAAGATAGCGTGAAACTGCGTATAAACATGCGTTATAAGTGTCTACACACACTATATAGAAAGAAATATCTGAATTCTGAAACGTATACACGATTATTTATTAAACAATAATTAAAATGTCATGTCTTTCGACACGATTCATTAGTATCATTACGTTATCTTACAAATCATGGTACAGTTTTTTGCTTTTACTCATAAGAAATATACTTATAATAAATATAAATCATGTTCAAATTCTTTATAAATTCCTGATAAAAATGATTCTTTTTTCCTAATTAAAAAACTGAATGCTTCTTTCGTTTGCCATTGAGTCATTATCTTAATAATTATAAAATGTTAACAAATATTGTATACATTGAATGATAAAACATACATATACGATAATTCTTATGTTAGCATGTGTCCGCCAATTGTTACTGTAATCGTTGTCGAAAAGAATTTAGGGTCTGATAATTGGGCAGGCACACGAATGTAACAAGTGTTCTGTTATGTTTGAAATAAAATCAAAGCCGCGTGTCGTAAAATGAAGCGGCATTCGAGATTCATTTAGAAACTCAGCTTTATAATCGCGTCTGCGGCGAGGCGTCGGCTTCGGACACACGCTTACGTGTTGACCTTACATGGCGGCCGCGGCGCAGCGTGCATGTTTGTGTATGTGTATACCTTTAAACGTATTTATTTAATTTATTATTTTCGTGACTGTGTGCACAAGTGTTTCTTAAATATGTACCTACACTTCGGTAAGCACGATGCCCCATGTTTATACTCATCAATCCTTGTTTAATCTGTCGCAGCGTTTAATTTAAGCGGCCAGTCGTACCTACGTACGCTAAGAAAATGTTAACTCGTTTTACTCACAAACGTTTATAATTAACCTCACTCACGTGTGAATCGCAATCGCTAATGCTAATTAAACAATAGTAAGGTCACGGATTGTTTCATTGTTTTTTTTTCTTATATGTAGATACCTAATCATAACCGAACGTTTGCTAGGTTCCGGCCCGTGAACGAGAGCTAACACGCAGCGAGGCCATTCATCAATAACCCTCACGATATTCATCGAGCAAAGCCATCACATGGACCGTGTCCTTACCAACATTTGTGCGAAACGCAATTTATTTTTGAAACAATTGCCTTCACTGCGCCTCGAAACATCCGTTACGCAGAGTAAGTGGCATCGAGTCGTACCTACACGATCACATGTGAGCACTGACAAATTTAACATTAACTGTCGAAGGTCGGAATACATCGATACGTTAACTATTTCGGTCGGGCCAATCGACCGACTGCAACGTTACATGTTCATAAAAAAAATGTAAAGTTAACTAATAAACGTTTGACAGTTGTTGGGCGGGAAAACTGTATGCGTCAAAATGGGAAGTAGTGCACGCAAAAGATGGCGTAATGACAAGTTGCGATGGGTCGGTGTTGCGCAAAGTGGAAGAGTGAATTTTGCTCGGTGTATTATTTATTGATTGTTGAAAAACAATGGCGGGCGCTCGGCTGGCAGTGAGTCAGTGGGTCAAGGGTGCGCTGGCCTAGTTACGACGCGCCGAAATTCGCGGGCTCGCAGTTGCTAACCTCATTGAGTAAGGAGGGGCCGCGTAGGTATACGCGTACACATAACATTTTCATATCTCCTACTTTATTTTTTTACGTTACAATTGAACTAAACATTAAATAAAATAAATGGAAAAAAATATACCTTATCTAACATGAAATCGCCTTTGAAAAATTTTCTTACAAAAGCGCACATCAATATCCTTTTACTTACCTACGCCCAACAAAATGGCAAGTTGACAACTAAAGTTATATATAACTTAGATATCCACAAAATCAAAGGTCACCTCGTGTTATATGATAACTGAACGCAGTATCTAATCTGAAACACAATTGAAGTAATATAATTATTAATAACATATCTTGGGACATCTCGACACACGGCCATTTGATCCCAATGTAAGCACCAAGAGAACTTGAGTTATGGTAGTCAGACGGCTGATAAAGTACAATATATAAATGTATACTTAAACAGATATTTTTTTACACCCAGCCACAGTACTTGTGGCTGGGTGTAAACCAGCCACAATACTTGTGCTCATCACACAAATATTAATTCTAGATGGGATTCAAAACCACGACTCCCGGGGCAATAGTCAGATTCGCGTAATGATAATCGTATTAAAAAAAAATATCTTATAACATCTTAAAAAACCCTATAATGCCCGGGATTTGAACCAGGACCTTTCAATAGGCAGTCGCCCTTACAACCAACACGACCAACGAGACACATGTAAATCCCCTTAAGGATAGGTTAACTAGGTACACTATATATATGTTTATATGTACATATATATGTTTATATGTACATATATATGTTTATATGTACATACATCTGGCAATACGAATATTTAAGATATTGCACGGGAATTGATTCTATACAACACACATATATTATTATATACAACATACATATATTATTTTAGCATATAAATACACGCACACACACATAGCTTATAATACAATTTCTGTGCGAGGCCATTATCAGCTAGGTTTTATTTTAATTAAATTGAAATTATGCATAATTGTGCAGCTGTTGGCCGAGCAGATATTTAAAAAAAATCTCCTCAATTAGTATGTAACCTATATAACTTCACTAAAGTTAATTTATAATTATGCTTATTTCATTTATATCAATAACACTGTATAATTTTATCTCAACTGTTGCTTTAACGGCTTTAAAGGCCGATTGAGCGTACGTACAACTTTTTTTACTTCATAAGCAATTTACAACTGAAATCTTTATTAATAAATAAAAATAAATAAACAAAAACTTTAACAAAAAACCAACTTCAAAAAAAATACTGTTCCAAAACAAATTAATATGCACTAAAAAGTAAAAAAATAATTAGTCAATCAAGTCAATCAAATTATTACGATTATACAATTACTTACTGTTAGTTTTGTAGTCAGTGCCAGCCAAGGTAGATAGGCGAAATAGATAAATTAAAAGTTAATTTATAAATGGGTTTAATTAGGTATTCGGTCACAGTAGGTACTCACAGTATATTGTGGTTGGTATAAAAGTTGATGTGTTAAAAAAAAATCTTAAAGTATTCTCGTATTACTATTGCTAGGTACTCGTATATTGTACCTATTGTTACCTTAGCTGACACCGACTCCAATAATAACAATAATTATACCTTTAAATATTACCGTACATTATATTCTCGTACAATACATTATCGTACAATACATTATCGTACAATACATTATATTATCGTAATAATTTGATTGACTTTTACTAATATTTTTTTTACTTTTTAGTGCATCATTATTTAATTTAATTATAATTATTTAATTTCATTCATTTTGGAATAGTTTTGTTTTAACTGGTTTCTTTTTTATTTTCAGTAAATCTAATCAGATTAGTCGCGGACATACTTAAGGCAAATTTAAGATTTATGTAGTTTTCTCATGGATCTCGTTGTCAGAACTGGACCAAATTGAAATGGTACTACACGGGAAGCTACAGCTGTCGATTGAAAGAATAATCATAAATATCAATTCAGCCAGTCGAAAATTCTGAGGTAACAAACAAAAAAATTGAGTCGAATTGGGAACCTCCTTTTTTGAAGTCTGTTAATAAAGGTCCTGAACATGTCAATAACAACAAGTCTTGTTTAGATGTGATACTATCTGAGTACTTTATCGTGGCAAAGAAAAAAGGGCCCTATATTGGATCATGAGCTAATCGTATCAGGGTTACGATTTGACACATATCAATATGACATTGTATTATCGACGTGTTGTAGGCACCTACCATACATTCTCTCCATCACACGGTGTTGTCTGGGAGAAAATGCCATAGGGCATTAAGTATGCCCTTGTACCCTTTTGTGGTTACACAAGAATAATTATATCATGTTATATTATTGACTGTTTCGATGGTCTAGTGGGGCTACAAGCGCAACTTTTAATCAAGAGGCCCTGAGTTCGATCCCCGTGTCCCGCAAAATATTATTAGGTTTTCCTAAACTAAATTTACACACTTGCACCAAGCCTGTATTTGTGCGTTAGTTATCAGTTATAACATTCGTGATGAAATGTGGGAGCGTACGTAGGTACTACACTCCTCTGCCTTCCCATTCGGAGAAATACAGTTGTAACGTAAATTTGAGGGCAATCCATTCGGTCTCAGTGATTGTGTAACAAATTTTACTCAAATATTCTTACATTTAAGGGATTGGTGCTAAAACCTGTTACAATTTTTCAATTAGAAAGTAAATAATTTTCCGTCTCCTAAAGACCTGAATCTACTATCCGTTAAAGATCAATATTATCATTGCTATTTTATGCATATTTATAATTCAATTTAAACATAAAGTATATACCTATATATTTAATTTTAATCATCAAGAAAATATTTGCCGGCCATTTTATCAAGTCTCTTCATTTCATTGCAGCCCAACGTAATAGTTTAATTTCACGAGGACTGATTTAAAATTAATTAAATGGTATCTATGACGTATTGGCTCACCATCAGTCCGACGGAAAGCCGCGGTCGGCGCACTCCCACGTCGCTCGCAACGCTTGCACAAGGTTGTACTACAGCAATGCCATAGACCTTTAGGAATTTCCACGCCCTTATAATTTGAGAATTAAATACTTTACGTTTTTAATACGATCTTTACAATTTTTATTTTCCTGTGAACCTTTAGCTGAGGGCTGCGAGTCCGATTATCATATAAGATAAGTATTTGTGTGACGGTCAGGAGTATGCATTTTATTAGCCGTTTGTAATGTTACCATTGCACAAGCTCTGCCTAATTTGGGATCAGATAGTTTTTTTTTCCTTTAGCAATAGGTTTGCTTGTGTCTGCTATCCCACCTGATGGAAAGCGAGTTGGAGTCTAGCATTGAGCAAGCTGCCTTAGAAAGTGCCTATTCACTCCTGTCTTAAATAGTTACAGATTATACGAATCGAGGAAAACAGACGCCGGCAGAGAATTCCACTTTTCCGCTGTTTTAAGCCGAAACGATTTAGAGAAACGTTTCGTCCTGTCCTGAGGGATGTCTCTGAGATGTGGATGGTAGCGGAACCAAATTACTGAGTTCTTGTGCACGCTCTCCAAAACGTATCCGAAAAAAATAGAAAAGTACAATATATGGTAGGGTTGTATATATTTCTCCTGATTTTAGAGTTTCAATAAACCCACGAAATGAGAGGCTAAATTCCATCAATATGCAGTCGTCTACACGTCTTCGGCAAATCAGGAATGTTAAAACGATATAAAAGCTGTATTCGCATTGCTTGAGTCAAATTTGTCTTAATGAATAACAGGATAATTTTATTTGCGTACGCCTTAGAACTTAAACGTGTCTTACGTGTGTAGGTATATGTATACACACATTGTTTTATATGTAAATAATTAATTAATCACGTTTAATGTATTACATGTATGCGTACATGAGGAAGTAATAATTGAAATCGAAAAAAAAAATTAAATAGTTTTTTTTTAATATTTCTGTAGTTTTAATTAATTGATCCAAAAAACCTAACAGTAATCACGTTCGTATACTTTTGGTAAAGTAGTCGTTTGATAAAGTAGTTTCAAGCGCGACCATCGCTCGAAAAGTACTAGGTTCAAATCGTTGGCGTATTTTACACTCCTCTGCTTACTTATTTATAGATTACAGGAGTGGTGTTACGTTAAACTTAATAGGCTCACTTATTTCATTGTGGGACGTAAACGTAACTGGTAACGTACTGGTCTAATGTGGGAGTGTACTACACTCTTCTGCCTAACTATTCGGAAAATACAGGCGTGATGTTGCGTATTTTTATGGTCAAAAAATTGTTCTTAATGAAGTATACCCTGACTTATTTATGCGGTTATTAAAAAACTACTTTTTTTAGACACTTGCGAATGTCATTACCACTACACAAATGTTTCTGAATTACAAAATTCAAGAATGCCATCTATCGGCAAGTAGCGGAAGAGTGGCGTTACTGTCCGCTGCAGTATATCCACGAACGCGTATTGATAAAACGAATATTCAAGGTTGTAAGAAATTATATAAACGTGACAAACAGTGATGTCTTTGTAGTAGTAAACAATGGACGATCAAGAGAAAAAAATCAGCGTACTCTGCTTAGGGCCCACGGGATCAGGAAAAACAACTTTGCTGAAGAAGTTACAGGAAGCGGAAGGTATAGATTACACATACAGCCCGGTGCCAACGATTGGCACCAATATTTATGACATTCAGTATACGAACAAAAGCGGGAAAAAGCAGACGGTAACTGTGAGGGAAGTTGGTGGAGAAATGGTGTCCTTTTGGAAAAATTATTTAGATGGTGTTGAGAAGGTAAGCGCAAGATAAATTAGTCACAATATACGATGCTAACTGATCTCGCCATCTTGTTGCCTGCCTTTGCGCGGCTTAATATCGTGGCTTAATATCCTCAACCCGCATGGTCAACGCGTGGATTATGGACAAAAACCTCTCAAGGAGGCTTATGATGTTTGCGATGATGATAAATGATAGTTCACACTAAACAATACATGCGAAATAAAATCTTTTTTTTTTTCAGGTAATATTCGTGATAGATACGTCTAATTTATGTCAGATTTCAGCTGCAGCTGTGTCACTTTACATTTTATTAGCCGAGCCAAAACTTAGGAATGCAAAGGTAAATCAAAAATACAAACTTATAATACAGTTAAGGCATTATTCATAATTTTAATGCTTCTTTGCTTAAATATGCTTTTCGTATTATAATACCTTAATATTATAGAAAAGATGCGAATACAATTTAAAGGATTTGAAACAAACAAATAGGCAGATACATTATATTGGAAATAAACACACAAAAAAGAACGTGACACATACGTAGATATGTATTTTTACAAAGGCTCAGCAAATGAGTTGTACTCCTACTTCTCGTCAATTATGTTTTACAAGCATCATGGAGTTCGGGTTGGAATAATTTTGCTATAGCTAAAAGTTTACTATTTAAAACCAATGTACCTAATTCGCTTATATTGTTTATTATTACCGGATCGTCTTTTTCCCGCAGTTTATATTGGTTCTCAGTAAGATGGACGCCGCTTACAGACAAATGAGAAATGAGGCACTCCTAATGCTTCAGCACGCGAGGCTGAAGACTGAACTACCAAATGCACCAGTTCTTCTAGAAGCTTCGCCTTTAACAGGAGAAGGAATCGAGGAACTACGCAATTTCCTTGCCGATACTAAACGCACGTTACCTTTTCGTAATATAATGAAGCTTTAATTGAGCTAAACTGTGCCTCACAAAAAACTATTGGCGCATGTGTATGAAGAGTAGGAAGTGAACGTGCCTTGTTTATCTGTAAAGTTATTTTCGCCTAAAACCAGCCTCACTCGTTCGAACATCAAAGGCCGCTAACCTTCACCCACTTACCATAATTGTATACATCAAGGTAAATTATAAAAATCTAACTGATAACATTAACATCCTGCGAAAAATTGTATTTTAAATTCTCATAAAACAACAGGATTAATGTTATCTTGATAAGCAAAGGAAACAACAATACGCCAGTCCGAGGTCAACGCAAAGAAATCAAAGAGCGTTTACTATCTCACTTAATTGCTTAAAAATACTAAACACAAAATGTTTTAACAAGCATTATGTCATTCATAGGGCCTTCTATCATTGCCAAGTATAATATCATTATACAAGTGTGCATTGAATTGAATCAACATTTAACGCTATCAAAACAATTTCGTTTATATAGGTTGTATCTCAAGAAATGAATAAATTTACCGCGCGGTAATAATTATATGACTTTTAAGACTTATTTAATATAATTACTAAGTCCTATATTCAATAAATTTCTTGAGTATATAAAATGTAAGTTTTTATTATAACTAAATTTAACAATAAAGAATGAACTTTTAATAGCCCCTGAAAGCCATAGATAAGGAATGTATATTACTATCGGAACTTTAAAAGTTGGATAAAAATATAAGTTAACCCAACTGACGTTCTACAAATATAATATTAATAATTATAATAAATATAATATTAATATCATACATATATATCAAAATTGTGAGATGATATAATATTTTGTTAGGTGAAAACAAAGGAATTTAAGGCTTTTAAAATATTTGTTAAAAATATATGAGTCTTTTGACAATTGGCCGTATTCCAGCTTTCAACTTACAAACAATTACAAAACAATACTGTTATCTATTTTATTTGCCTACAAATGGATTTATCAAAGCTTTGCCGCAGTTGCATGAAGGAAGTCGCGTCATGGGAAAGAGAAAACTTCAACAAGAGGATTGTGGATATGTTTTGTTTTTGTACTAACATTGCGGTAAACATTTTAATATTATTCCTGTACTTAAGAAAGTAAATTAATAATGTATATTCGTAACAGTGACTTAAACTGAAACATTTGCGTCTCTTTTGTATCTTACTAAAAATATTTTTAACAAAAGTCTATTATTATGTAAGCGAATATTCAAATGATAAACAAAAAATAAAGAGACATTAAAAAAACGCTAACAATTTTTATTCAACCGGCTTTATTATTTCTAGGATAACTTGCATTATAGAAGCCTCGTCATAAGACCTTGCATAAAAATATCAACCCAGTGCTTTAACAATAAATAACTATGATCTTACCGTTAAACGATCTTTAAACCATTTTGCAACTTAATTATTTTACAAATGTTGATTAAGTACATTTTAATATTTAACTAATGATTTCATATATGTCTTCTTTATGTTACAATGTTATACAAATAAATATTATACTATTTTGTTAAATGTTAAATAAAATCGTAACATCACGCCTATAATTCCTGAAGAGAAAGGCAGAGAAATGTAGACCACACCCTCGTTTCACCAGTTATGTTTACATCCCACTATGGAATTTCTTCACCATTAGGTATATATTAAATTAAGTATTTCTATATATTTATTTCTTGATATTTCTGTAAAATTTTATGTAACGTAGCATCACGCTCGTCATCCCCGAAGAGGTAGGCAGAGGAATATAGAACACTCCCATGTTTCACCAATTATGTTTACATCCCAAATGGAATAGGTGGTGTGGTGTGACTATTGTCATACACCAGGCACATATCCAGACTCCGAGCCACTACTAGTAAATCGAAATTAGAAAATTTAGTAGTGCCTGACCCGGGAATCGAACCCAGGACCTCCCATTCGGCAGTCACACTTACAACCAACCGACCAACAAGACAGTCAAATCTAATATACATACAAAGATTTTACATCTTTGTATGTATATTAATATAAATTATAATTTTTGTCATGTGTTTGTATATATTTCTAATTACACTGATTACTGTGTCACATAAACTTAAAATCATGATTAGCAACTTACAATTATTTTAGATTGTAGATGAAGAAAAGCTTCCAAAACAATTCTGTTATGACTGTGTGATAAAAATTGAATCAGCGTTCATGTTTATCAAAGAAGCACAAAATGTGAACATCACCCTTAAAAACATAATATCAAGGAGTGAAACCAGTATCATAATAAAACCGGAGAGTTTCAAAAAAATTGAATTTCATGAAAAACCAATGAGTAATCTTAAATTAACATTGCCAGAATATAAACTGTGCAGTGCAGTTATCACTTACACTGATTATAGTAAAAATACTAATACAGATATGGATACAGACAAGCAAACTCATATTACAACCGAAGAATGCAATAACTCAAATGAAAATCAGGATGATGACGAGCACACAGAGGAATTACCATCTAATATTGAACAACCAGAACTTGAGCTTGATAAGCAAAAGAATAAAGTAAATGTCACAATGATTGTAGAAACTAAGAATGTTTGCCCAGTTTGCAGGAAGAGTTTCAGTTCGAAAGTCTGGTTTGCTAAGCACATGGAGAAAGAACATTCAAGCCGAAAATACAGTTGTGCACACTGCCCCAAAAGTAAGTATCTTTGACTGCACATTACAATTTTAATAGAAAAATGTGACTATAACCAGGTAGATTAAAACATTGTTAACACCTCTTATGTTACAAGTGTCTATATAAAGCTGAGAGAACATAATTACATAAGACACAATTTATTGCAGTCATTATTTTTGATATTTAATTTTTATACTCAATTTAAATATTACCAATGAGTAACAACTTACAATACTATGTAAATATTCAGTAATGTAAAATAAAAGGTTTAAAATGAAAATATTGGAAAACCTAATGTGAGATAAAATGGTTGTATACATAGCCAAGTGGCTTATAAACATAGTGATTTTAACAGTCGTTATGTAAAACTACATGGCTTTAAAAGGATGTGTATGTTCCTTTCTTTACTTAATTTTCAGTGTATAAATTGCACATTTTCAAGTTTGTAATATTATATTAGATCAGCTATCTTATATAATGTTACAAACTTGAAAATTAACTTTTACTAATAAAGTAAAATTTAATTTTCAAGTTTCAAGTTAAATGTATGTTTTTTCATTTTCAGCCTTCTCCAAGCCCTCTCAAGTGGCATACCACTCAACATCACACTCAGACGAGCGCAAATTCGCTTGCAATGTGTGTGGTAAAAGATTCAAGCTACGAAAACAGCTCATGACACATGCAAGAGGTCACAGTGATGTGAGACCATATGCCTGTGACAAGTGTGCTATGAGGTACTTTACAAAATAATTGACATAAAAATATTTATTTTGTCCAACTTTGCACTTTATTATTTCATAGGTAAATTAAGCAAATAATTGTTTTTGCAAATACCTAATAAATGTATAAATTTTTTAGATTCAAAATTAAAAGTGTGCTAAAATGTCACATGAAAGTGCATGAAGATGAGAAGCAATATTTATGTTCCTTCTGCGGGTGGAGCTTTGCTCAAGGTATTTCAATAGTTATTCAAAGAGTCATAGAACCATTAGTATAAATTCTTATAGAACTAAATAAACCTTGGTGATTATTCCTTTGTACACACCATTTAGCACATTGTGTTGACTCTGTTTTTGATGTCATTTTCGTTACTTAAAAAATATAACAATAAATTTAAATTAATAAAATAAAAAGGCTTAATAATAGGATATTACAATCGACTATCATATATTTTAAACTGCTCCTTCTAGCCAGCAATCTGGAGGTACACATTCGCAAGCACACTGGTGACAAGCCGTATACGTGCTCGTCGTGCATGTTTCGCGCCGCGTCCGCATCTAGCCTGCGGCGCCACGAGCGTAGGCACCAAGATGCAAGGGTGTACGTGTGTAAACACTGCCGCAAGGGATTTTTCGACGCTAGTGCATTGGTGAGAAGCATATTCAAATTTTAAAATAGCGTTCGCAAAGTACATATTGTGTATTTCAGTTTATTCAATAAACCAAAACACATCCTCGTCGATTCTTAGACACAACATTTCTATTCATCGAGTTCACATAAGAAACCTATTTGCCCATAATTGCACTGTCTATGCTGCTACCCGTCGGCAACCAGGCCATTTAGCTTTGGCTACGTAACTTGCGGATGAAGAGCAGGTGTATGTTACAGACTCGCCACACGCGCACTCACACGGGCGAGTTGCCGTACCAGTGTCCGGGCTGCGCGCGCGCCTTCGCAGACAGCTGGAAGCGCAAGACGCACCTCATGCGCGCACACCGCCTGGCGCTG
>DWFO01002387.1:0-13828 GCA_018246595.1 Mimoniades nurscia nurscia | reverse complement strand
TCCCACTATGGAATAGGTGGTGAGCCTATTGCCATGCATCGGGCACATCTCCAGACTCCGAACCACTACTAGAAAATGTAAGTCACAAAAATGCAATAGTACTTGACGCGGCAATCGAACCCTGGACTTATCAATTGGCAGTCACGTTTGCCTGCCCTCAATCAACGAGGCGGTCATAAACGATGCCAAGAGGGTGTCAAAACTAAGCAAAAGTATCAAAATATGGCACAGATATACACATCAGCGTGGAGTTTAAACATAGATTTAGTTCTCCATAACTTCTCATTAATTAAGATTAATCATTATTTGGGAGACAAGGCAGTACTGTAAGCTTAGAGATCGACTCTTACTAATGAAGTGTTTAAGTAAGGATGCATCTTCATTCGATAAAGAATATTTTGTTACGATAATCTTGCATCATTAAAGTGAGGAAACATCAATTAATACACCACTTAATCGAATTGGATTGCAGTAATGAGGAAAAATTCAATCAGTGCTCTTAGCTGTACCTGAGTAAAAGCTTTACAAGTATTATTCCGTAATAAACATGCAATTAAACAAGATAAAAGTTTTAATACACTAGTTTTTATTACCAGAATACTGCAGTATTTTAGTTAAAATGATTTTAGTATATAAAATATTAGTATGTTGATTATATACAATTGTGATATCACGTTAGGTCCCTTACGGGGCTTGCAGGCAGTTGGATGCAAAATACATCTGTTCATAAATACATATATGATACGGTTGTTTTACATTCATCATTCTTGTTCACTCAGTTCGATGTCGGAATTTATTTTAATCTTTTAATCCGATCAACTTTTAACAGTCAATTAAATTTTATTTTAATCTGACTGATGTGAAGAGTGGTGTTATGACGGGTACCGAATGCTTTTAGTACAATATTTGCGACATTATTATGTTCCTAACTTCCCACGGTAGGTGAGGACGATGTCCAGCAACTGAATTAAAACATTAACTTAACATCCCTTACGCTTAACTTAAAATACATATTTCTTACTAATTTTATACTCTATCACACCATAATGTACTACTCAATGAACACCAATATCATGTTGATACATATAGCCTTTACACACCAAATAGAGCAAAGTCCGAGAGCAACAACGGTCGAAGGAAATCAAATTTCAGCTTTAATTCAGGTGAAATCTTCCAAAATCGTTCTTCTACAATAACTTTTGTGCTTATATTATTTCAAGTATTGACTTAATTGCATTAAATTAGTACATTAAAGCAGCCTTACCACAGATTAAATGCTCTGACAGAAGTGACATTACGACATGTCAGTTCTGGGGACTCCATTTGCATATTTGATGACGCGGTCTTCTAGCCGCGTAATGAGATACCTACGCGGAATACTTTGAATACCTATAAATTATAATACTCTACTTAATGAAACTATATTATATATTTTGATGAACGCTACAGTTTTTTTTTATCACTTTGTAAAATCCCCAAGTACAATGTAGGTACGTTGAAAATGTCTTAAAAGCTGTAACCGGTGCTGTTGCGAACAATAATCAATGAGAATTATGCTGACTTCTTTTTGGGATTTTTTCTTCAGATTTTTGTACAAAGTTATGCTATATAAGTAATATTATGCTATATTAGTTATATTATAAGTAATATTATGCTTAATTTGATCCCCAACATAATACATATGAACCCTTTAAAGTACAGGTCTTATCTGCCATGCTACCCAAGCACTATTTGGCCTGACTTAGTTAACATTGCAGAATCGATTGTTGGTTAGAATTTTTACAATGTGGGCTACCGTTTGCCGTTAATAAAACACGGTAGAAATAACCCACAGTTATAGGCATAGCCTTTATTATTCTACCATAAAGTATTACAAAGGATTTAATGAAAACGTTTCATTGTACGTGTTCCACTTTCGTTTGCATTGGTATAAGTGTAGATCCACAATAGCTTTCATTACAAATGTTTTATTACAATTATTTATTATTAACTACCATATTCTCATCGGACTTGCCGTTACGAATATTTTTTTTAATTTTATTATTATTGTAATATCACGCCACGCCATGTAGGGGGTGGGCAGAGAGCATTGACTAACAATCTTTGTCCTTACACACCGGACGTGCATATTTACGGTCGTTACTTTTTTCGTACTTTACTTCCGTTTCGGTATTTTTCCTAATTTTTATCACGAGTGTCACATAGAAAATTTGTTTCGTGGGAGTGTACGTCTCTTTGCTGTCTATCTCTTCCGAGAAATATGTTATTTTACGTCATATTAAATATTTTGGTTTATTATATTGAATTTGAACTAAGTTACATATTTTGTGAACAATGCAAATACAGATTTAACAAGCGTCTTGGAGATTTTTCAAATTTCAAATTTTTCGAAACATAACACAAATATTGGACGGTGATTGGAAGTGAATTCCTGTTTTGATCACTTTAGTTAAACTAAATATTTGGTTTAAATATGCATATATTTAAAAAAAAAGCAGTACGTAGGCTAAGCTTTTATCGTGTATGAAGAAGCTTTTTCATAAATGCTCTATTTGAGCATCTTGATCACAAGTGGTACCACGCACATTTAATTTAAGTGTAATAGAATGAATAAAGATTATGTTATAAAATTCAAACATATCAAACAAACAAGCAACATAACTCTCCATTGAATAGCATTTCAAATAGCTTACAGTTACACTCACACCACTTAAGGCGGCATGTTATGTCCGCAATAAATGGTCCTATAAGTTTTTACCAAAACCTATAAGCCTATTCAGGGCCGGTCGCACACGCATGGCGCCATAACGAGATCGCGGCGGAATCGCCCCGATTGTCATTTGTTCACTATTGTTCACTCTATATGGTGGCGCTACCGCGCATGCGTCGACTCGATTTGGACGCGTCTAAATAGGCATAGATCTATGCGCGCGGCATCGCTTTTTGCACCGACCAGTGTATATTGACCCCCCGCGCTCCCCCCGTCCGTCGCGCGGACGATAAATCCGGGGGTATGGCATACGTTCTGGCGGCTCAATCAATTACGGATGCGCGTACTGGCTGTTACGTATGGAGCTACATTGTCAAAGTTACAGCTTTCTTCTCGGTTGCTGACTTAATTAGTAAGTTGGATATGTGAATGGCAGCGCAATGCATTCTAACCGTTTCTGCGTAAATCTAGACGCATCGTTATGTTTAAAATACGAGCGGCATCGGTTGCAACTGAGAGGTTTGCATGTGTCGGCTGTCGGCCGCTTTGTTCGCTACCATCGCGTTTTGTTTACGATAATTGTCTCAAACTGTTGAAGTTGTCAGTGAAGTGGGTAATCCCGCGTTTTTCTCTCTTTGACATACATGTATTTACTATTTATATTTTAGATACTTTTCTTAAACAACAATTGGCTCGTGTTCGACTATAATCTCACCTTATGTCAGCGAGATGTAGTTACCCTAGAATGTAACACACTTACGTATAAATGACACGAAAAATATATTGAAAAATTTATATGCCATATCTTTTTGAGTAAATTTTCAAAATTTGCGTCATCCCATGCTTAATGTATAAAACACACTCAATTATTCCACTGTTGTGTAAAACTTTTACGTCCAATACAAAACTAAGAAGGCCGTCGCGACCTAATTGAAATTAATTAAGTAGTGGTATTCGTTTAGCGATTAATTCGAATATTTGCTCATAAATTGAACACCGAGGGGAATATTAGACGCTTAGCGTTGTTTTAGAACTATATTAATGGGCTATATTACATCGCTCTCGTTTTTAATTATTTAATGAATAGCACAGATTATATTTCAATGTGTCCGTTTTGTTACTACAATACAAGTGACTGGTATAAAAAAAACGTTAATGGGGATTGTTATTTTAGAAATCAGTATCTTCTAATGTTATCATGCGGTTGTTTCATTACAAAATTATATGTGTTTTAAGATTAAACAACATTAACGTACAAGTTAAGCAAAATAGAAAACAATTTGCACACTTTAGTTAGAATTCTCCAGAAAGTTCTGTCAATCTGAAGAATGGCAGTCTATAGCCTAAGCCCTTCTCATTCTTTAAGGAAGACCTATGTCCCACAGAGGAACGATGAAAAGATGGGATGATAACGGCGACATTATCAATGACATTATAACCCTTTGATGTCGTATTAATTCTGATTGTCGTAATGATATCAATTATATTTTGATGATTGATTATTATCATTATATCTTCACGCCAGGTCCCTTACGGGGTAAGCAGAGAGCGCCGAGTGCCAAATATCTCTTCCGTACAGACCTGCCGCGCTTCTTCTACATTCATCACTCTCTTTATAAATACTCGCCGGGTTCGGAGACTTATCATTCCACAATTGATGATTAATGTCGTGATTATTACTATTGAATTGTGTTTGCTCTAAGCAGATAAGTAATAAGTATTATTTTTTAAATTATGTTACAAGCTGGTTTTTGGCCGCGATCTTAGGCGATGGTGCGTGCAGATGCATTCCAAGATGGAGCAGGCGTGCCTAGGAAAAGCCTTTCCACCCTTGATTTTTAAGTCGAAATCCATTCAATCAGTCGCCAGGCTGTGTATCACTCTTATTCCCATTACACAGCTAACAAGGCCGGCGCGGCGCGAACTAATGACATCAATTAGTTGCGTCCGTCCGGAGAGTAACTGGAACTTTTGCTAACAAATTGGACGCTGCGAGGAATTTTCAACGCTCCACGTCTTTTTGTTCATATTTTGTACTATACCTCTGTTTATTGCCCGGCTCAATAACATTCCGCCTTGTGCGGGGTGTATTCCAAGTTTCCAAACGGCTGAGTCCAATATAGTTACAAGTACATTTGTTGAAAGTGAAGATTGAAATTAGCAGGTATTGGATTTCCAATTGCGCACATTTTTGATTTTTTTATGGCTCTCGCATCTCGATCTTTCTTTATGTTTATTCTCACTTATAGTGAGGCTGTATAGTGTACGTTGCCAATGTTTATATTTATATGTTCATAAACATAACGTTTATATTTATATATTCATAAACATGTTACATATATTTATATGTTCTTATAAACTCAAGGGTAAAATATTAGCATTTATATAAATGGGTACACATATTCGAAGACTGACTAGTCACGATCTACGAGCATGTTAATTACTTGCGATCGACTTTTTACGCCATGATTGATTGTTACATTTAAATAAGAAAAACAGCAAAACTATTATTACATTACCGTCCATTTACAAATATACCTACGTCAAATTACGTCTAAGAGTCTTGTAATAAACATAAACAAAACACCTTAAGGCAATCCAACTTGATATATAATAATGGCAGTGGCTAACAAAAGCTCAATATTAATTAAGGGAGAATACACGCTAGTTGCGTGCACGTAGACAATGTTAGTCTGTAAAGAATCAATAATACTAAAACCGTGTTAAATCAACATTGGGCGAAGGCGAGCAAAGACAAGAAACGAATCCGTGAATTTATGGTCGCGTCGCGCAGAGCTGTTGAATACTAGAGCCGGAGCGTAAATGATGCCGTAATATTTCTTTGTCGCTCCACAGTGGTGCTTTGTGTAAGCTCGTACAGATAGTGCCCGCGTCGCCTTTGCGGCTTGCGGCCAGTGTTTTGATTATCTTCTCGCCTCTTATGTTAATCTTCTAGCACGCTGTTTGTCAATGTTAGGAACGGGCGTGGCTTCATCTCGCTATAGGTAAGTACATACATTTCAACTTATACAGTTATTAATAAAGTTTTAATTGAACATTTAATGACTGCCAAAAAAAACATCTATTGCTGTTTTGGGGATATCGTATTTATCAAAATTATTGTGAATAACATAACCTTAACAAAAATATACATATACATATGTATCTTGTAGATTTCATTACATTTTGTTTTCAAAACCAATAATATTTAGTACTGTTTGTATAAAACATCTTGTGGAATCCTGCCATCATCATGTATTAGCTGGCTTCCTTGTTTAAGAAATTCGCGCCTCGTTAAGTGTGTGAGTTGCCAAATATCTAGATTCATTGTTTAAAAATGTCAAGTATTTTAATCTGTTCATGATTAGATTTTTGTAGGTCTTTTTGTAAGTATGTATGTACGAATTTTTAATATATTATACATATGTTATTTCGTAGGACGTGGTGGATAGATATAGAGTAAGTTTATATAAGTAAGTTTTCAACATTACTTCAGTTTAGATACCGATTTTGTGGCCCGTAATGAAAATCAATTTATTCACATATTTATTTTATTATTTGTACAACTTAAAGATAGATACAATGAATTTCAGTGTGCTTCATATACACATTTATGAATTCTTTGTTTGTGTTTTGTCTCGTGTGTTAAGTATTTTATTATTTCAAGATGCAGAGTAGTTTTTGTCCATGTTCATGTCACAGTGGATGATTTAAAATGTCTCATATATGTCTTTAAAATAAGTTAACATATGTTGTATATATTAATACACTTATTAAACATTTTAAATTTATGATTTTATGCCGAAAATTTTTCGACAGGATATGGGAAAATATAATCAGTAGTTTACATCGTTGCAGAATTTGCGGTTGCTGCATTTATGTATCGATGTATGAAAGGAAAATGAGCATGTCATGTCTGTTTATTCGAAGATCTATAATTCCAAACCTAATTTTATTAGGGACGCGCCCGCACCCGAAAAAGGCGCGAAACACACGCGATATAAAAAATGGCGGCATGCAATTTGAATGCGTGAATTATTGTCTTTTAAGGAGGAAATATACACCTTTCTAAAATATGAACCGAACGCACTTGCTGCGTTTAATTTGATAAATGGTAACAAGGATTGCTCGAGTGTGGGCGGCGTGGTTTGTCTCTTGGACTTTCCTCATATATTTCTTTTTAATAATTTATTAACAAATTTTCTCATATGTTGTGAATTGTTAAACAATTCGCAACATATGAATTATTCTCTTATTTGGTCTCTCATTAGGCACGTGGTAATTAATGTTATTTTTAGAATTTAGACATTTTCGATTACTTTTTTTATTAAATCTCGTGAAGATTTCTACAGTATTGAAATGACTTGTCACTTGGAACAGTCTTTAACTTTAGATATATCGCTACTTTGTCACACCATCACCTTTACGTTCGTCCACACTCATACCTTAAATGGTTCCACAATTATTATTGTGTGAAGTATGCCTTGATCAGCGTTGTTGACTAAAGCTTTATCTAACGCATTCAGAGAAGAGACAATTCAATTGCGAAATGATACAAAATATTAGTGATTATAGGAAACAAGTTACTAATACAAGTGAACAATGAGTTGCATTTATGCGTGCAATTGAAAATTTGTTGTGTCGTAATGTTGTCACGGTGGGTTTGGGCTGCGGTTAGTATACCTATGTATACACCATTACCGCCGCCGCTTGTGCAAAAACGCCAAGTTCTAGATCATTACGATAGGTTTTTGCATATCCTTGGCGGTCGTCTCGTGCCAGTGCGCTGTTTGATTGCCCGCCGCCATTACCGTAATGAGCAAAAGGAGGAAGATTGCTAACAAGATGCAGGTGCTAAATAAAAAGCGTTTGGAAGTGCCGTAAAAAATGGATATTATTTGCTGAAAACTTGAGGAAATGATTTCGTGTTTCTTTTTATTTGCAAATGTAACATCACGCCTGTTATCCTCGAAGAGCTAGGTAAGGGAGTATCGTACACTCCCGCGTTACTCCATTTACGTATACGTCTTACATGGGGGGTGTACAAATAACAACATAACATAGTTGTTTTATGGTATAATAATAAAAAAACCGGTGAAACGTGGGAGTGTTCTGTATTCCTCTGCCTACCTCTTCGGGGATTACAGGCGTGAAGTTACGTTTAAAAAACAAAAAAAAAATGTTGACAACCATTGCTCATGACGGGCTTCATGAGAGCGGTGTTGTTAATCTCTGGTGGTGGAATAGACCTAATCAACCACTTTCGTACAATTTATACAGTTTTAGTGGGATAGAGACATTGCATGTTTCATTGCATAGTAATTTTCTTCATACATACTATATTTCTGCAAAACATTGTGAACCTTCACATTGTAAAAATATAATGGCTACCTAAGTAACATGGTTCATACTGTACTTTACAAAATTAATGTCGCAGAACTGTCAACGTAACGTTTTTATTAACTTCAATTTGGCTCAACGGATCAACTTGTTCCAAATAGCTCAGTATAATTCCAGTACATTCTAAGCGCTCGCCTATTTTCCACATGTCATTGGCGAGATTTCTCCCGTGATCTAGTATTTGCCAGCCGACATATCTCGATAGACAAACCATAAAGTAATATTCGAGCCTTCAATGGGAACCGACTGCTCGATCGATCAGCGGTCACTTGCTACCATGTTAAGTTTCCACGTTCAGTGCGCGCCGTTAGATGCTAAAATATGTTTCATGATGCTGATATACATTTGACTATAATCCAATAAGATCCAATCACGTTGAACGATAAATATTTATATTTGCATTTTATACATTTGGGGCCAAAAGAATTTAGAAGTTGAATGTGTAAGATTATGAATGGTATGGGTTGCGGTGCAAAGTTAAAAAAGTAATGTAAAATAACAGTCACTATACCTAATAAAAATTAATGGCACCAAGTTTTCCCTGCTTTATATTGGCGTGTATTATTATTGGTAGCTATTATAGTGTTATTATAATCGCTCTCAATAACCCTTTGTCATTCCGAGGACAAGGGTCACCTCTCAGAATGAAAAGAGACAAGACATAACAAGCCACAGAGAAAATTATGAAGAACCTCAAGGTGTACAAGTATTCTCACAACTCTGCTTCGTCGTTGCAGCAAATGATATTTAATTAGTAAAACGCACATAATTTTCTGAGAATAGAGATTTAGAGATATTTAAATTCTAAACTACTGGGCTATCACAGCCTTTTTTAAATAAAAATCTATATTGGTCTATACAAATAGCTTAACCCTTCTCATCCTAAGATATGAATTGTGTTAAAACGTTGAATGATCTGTAATGAACATATTGAATGAGGATCCGCGAAAGACTACAGTCAGGATCTGGACGTAGCAAGCCAAGGGTGGGGCGAGTTTTCGCTTATTAGGAATACCTACATATGTTCGGCGGTGGAGACAGTGAAACTGACGATTATGATAGAAATTTTTGCCTATTATAATATATTTTCGCATAATATTATTTACAACTATAAACTTCAATGTAAGATAGCAGGTACTGTGGTAGTATGCGAGCGCCTTAATGTTACACGCACATTAATACATGTGTCGGTATCTTGTTATTGATCAAGCCAACGATGGCGGCTGTCCGTCTAATTATTTCGCTTTTCGATCTAAATTAAAATCCGCGACTCGCTCGTTGCGCTGGTGGCGAACCGTTGGTACTCGACTTGTATAATATACGTAGGAATAAAGTGACGGAATAAACAATCTGTATGTCAGCCGTTTCAATAAATATTGGACTTAGGGGTGTATATATTGTATCTACAATCTTTGGACTTTCATTACCATTATCATCAGCTTGAAGCCCAGTGCTTGTTACAGGGTTCCTGCAGAGAGATTTCTATAATCCCCACGCTGGGCATGCGGGTTGGTATGGACATTCGCAATACGTAATATGCACACATGGTAGATGTATATAGGACAACCAATTATTGTTGTATTGTTTCGACGAGCGACTCTTTCATGTTATATCAATACACCAGGTCCTTTCAGGGGTGGACATAGAGCCAATGTCAAAAATATCCTAATAGTCCTAATAGCCCGGTGGTCGTAAGTCGGAAATTGTCGTGAACGTTTCGTGCCTTGCAATGATACGCTAATTATGGTTTATGTTCCTGTCAGGCTGTTGTTGTTGCTGCTTGATTACAGTTGCATTAAGTCAATAGTCATACTTATGATGCCTGTAAGACCTTTACTCGGAGTACGTCCGTGGAAGTAGCCACGTTGGGTCCACTTCTGGTGCAATAGATTAGATGTTCAATAATTATATAATAAGGTAGAGAGACGACATTATTCAACTCAATCTTCGAGGGTAGCAAGGCTGGTACTTTAAATAAAAAATTAATTCTAAATAATGTGATTGTGGTGTCCAGTTTTTCTATGTATCTTCGATATATAACTACCCTGGAGATAATTAGCAGATCTATTGTCTTATTTCTCAGTACATATTTCAGTGTCAATGTTTCGATTGTTTATATAAAAAACAAATCCGCAACGAATTGCATTACGAGAACGTAAGATTCGCGCACAAAGTCGCACGCAAAAGCAATATTCAAATAAGTAGCAATTGACACATGTATCGTTGTTTAGGCTTTAAGCTTGCACGACTTCGAGTGCCATTCAAGACGTGTGCAGCTAAATTTCATAGCTGTTTTGCATTGAAAGAGCTAAGACAGTGCGAATTGACGGCCCAATAACATTACCAAGGGCCGTACTGAGCATAGATGGAATTTCTCAATAGATTCCGAATCGCACATGCAAATGAGCCCCGCCATAATCCGCACAAAATGGCCGATTAGTCAGACAAATATATGAAACTCGCGGCTTATTACGTCAACCCATTTTATGTGGCCAATAACAGTTTATCGGTTCGTAATTCCAACATTCTATTAGGGGCCTATCGGCAATAATATCTGTGTGATAAAATGAAACGGTGCGCTGAGCTAAGTTCCACTTATGTGACCACAATATCGCTTTCGCATATCAGAATTGCTAATAAAGGGAGCGAATGTGTGCCAAGCGGGTGCGCGGGCGCGGCTTATTAGTGGCCCGCTAGTGGCGCCCTCCGGACAATCGCGGCCGCATCTGTAACTACCATGAATGAATTAACTGCCTAGTGGATCGCAGTGTATTCTATTGTGTACGAGTAGATTCATTTTATTTTTGAGCTTTGTCTATTTTTCGTTTTATTATGAGGTTTTAGAGTAAAATATAAAATGCTGTATTGGATATATTATGTTATATACTATGTCTAAAGTAGAAAACACTTAAAAAACGTTAAGTTATTGTTTACATACTTAACTAACATATTTTTACAATTTGGGCAATAGTACACACCACCGTTGAATTCTTGAACATTCGTATTTTAAAAATTGTGTACATATTTTTAGTGTTGATGAACGAGAAAGTGACATTTGTAAAATTGAACCTACCCTGAAATGTTGGCCACAGCTGGCCCGGAAGACGAACACGTTCAGATACGCTCATATTCCGGTAGCCGGACCGGGCCAGTTTAGCGATAAATGATAAAGATACGGTGAGATTTAAGAATACGCGATACTTAATCGATGTATGCACTCTCTATCACACGTAGAGCTTGCTTTATGAGCGTCGCTCGCCTTCGGCCGGCGAAAACTCCTGATTGCGGTAGACTCAAAGCTTTCCTCCCATACGGAGAGCAGGTTGTGCGGGAACCCCACGTAACTGTAACATTATAAACATGCATATGTATGTGTAATGGGTTTCAACGACAGCAATTTAAACTACGAGATTCTCTTACGGAACTAGTAGAATTATGTCATTTTCATATGGTAAAATCGACGATTTGCAAGCGTAATTTTATGAATATTTATCATTGGACTTCACATTGTAATTAGTTTCGAAATGGAATCGAATCCTGTCCATCGTATACTGATATATCGAGTAACATTCCAATCGGGCATACCAACTCTACATATGCTCGGTAGAAACGCTCATGAAAGAGTTATTATTGCAAACTTTACATTCCAATTTACACATTGACAATAAAACCTTAACAGCCAATCTGTCTTTACAATTACGAAAGCAAAATTGGCGCGAGTAATGATATATTGTAATGATAATGTTGAAATTATCCCATATATAATCTTAATGTCCGCTTTCAAAACTGCAGGCCAACCTCGCACGAGCTCTCATTCGTTCGAGTCTAAATGCCCCCGCTCGTGCCTGTCCGCGCCCGCTGATGTAACTTACGTTTGTTTAATTGCTTAATACAGCATATACTAAAATATAGTACGTTATGAATGCACCACGATGGACCAACCGCTGACTAATTTTAGAGTGATATTTCATAAATACATGTGTGTTAATGTTCTTTGTTAATCGTCAGCTCGGCTATTTCGACGAACTAGATCTGTTACTAGCTGATGGGGGAGTCAGAAGTCTTTGCTACAGGAGTGCGTACATGAAGAAGCTGGCTAGGTTGATATACCTACCTATAAATGTTGTAGTGTTACTTTTGGATCATAATTTGTCTTGTATTGTATTTGTATTTATCACATTTTACTAAGTACGTATAACGTTTTACTAATTACTTATCAAGTTTTATTCATTAGTTATGTAGTTTAATTTATTTTTTATTATTATCATTTATTTCATCACAATTATCATATTATATACATATGTATACATTATTGTAATGTTCAAGTTTCTATTCTAAACATTATAATGTATATGATATAGGTACCTATTAGCTATCTGGCCGTTATAGTCCTGTTTTCTATGTGTTCTGCTATGACATTGTTTTGGGCTTCTGCACTTATGGTCAGATGGCCATATTTGTGTGATCATGTGTACAGTTGTACTAATTATTATTAATACATCATCATCAGATTGTTGTAATCAACTGCTGGACATAAAAGAATAAAATAAAATAAAAATATTGCCTTTATTTTACACGTGCAAGGATTTTCATTAACTTTATTAATAAAGTAGTATCAATTTTTTTAACGTATTGATATAAGATATGTTTTTAGGTAATTTATATGATTTTGTAAAATTATAATATTGGTTTTATTAAAGTACATTTAATAGTAGTTCATTTTTTTTGACTTTAATATTTGAAGATAGGTCAGGTTATACCCATAACCGTCCCGCCAGGTATGGGGGTGAACACGGAACAGCTTCGCCCGCTGTTCATGCTGCTGCCTGTCGGCGGCCAGGGAATTTAGCTGTGCCTAGGCAGAGCGAGCCACACCACCATTATTAGCACCGGGTTTAGTCGCCTCTTACGACATCTCTATCCCGACACGGTTTTGATACATACAATGCAACTAATATTTTACTTACGACTTCCAAAATATGGCTAAAATTTTTTCATATACCTATTCCATTTTCAGAGCCACTCATACAACGGACGGATGTTTTAATGGTTCCTACAGCAACCTTAACACAAGAAATCATTTATTATAAAGAAACATATATACGATGTATTAAGTTTTTCGAGATAGCCTGATTTTATTTGAGGTCATTCGCCATGACCTTACGCGGATCATAAAAATATAAATATACATAAGAAAGAAAGAAAGAATGAAAATACGCAAATTTATTCAAACCAATATAAAGGACATGAAAATAATAAAAAACCAGGATTGTTAAGCGAACAAATATATGTACATACATAATAAGCATCATATATTTATTTTGAAGGCTCACAAGCCGGTTCCGGAGCGGGCGAGCCAAGTAATATTTGATTAAACTTAATTGCACAATGCACGCTAAATGCTAACACATTTTAACACCCACTTCATTAAGCAAATAAAATTAATCGCCACTTATGTAGATAAACGGAAAAATCGTGTAATGTCAGTGAATGTTGTACGTACTGTGTATATTTAACATATGTGATTCTGTACGTTAATGTGTTAGTGTTGTACTATCACGCCGGGCCTCTCGCGGGGTACTCAGAGAGCACCAAGTGCCAAATATCTCTGTCCTTATCAACCTGCAGCGCTTCTTCTACACTCATCACTCTGTTCATACAAGCACGCCGGTAACAGATACATCTGACTTCCCCATCAGCGAATATCTGCCCTATTTG
>DWFO01002386.1:0-13830 GCA_018246595.1 Mimoniades nurscia nurscia | reverse complement strand
CGACCCACCCTGCAGACTACTCCGCCTTAACACTCAACGAGAACGCCACTCTACACCAGCTGTCAGCTGGAATGTTCTACAACACGTTCCCAGAAGATTTCTCCATTTTAACTGTATTTCGACTACCAAGTAAAGTAATATTTAAATGTCATTTGAATATTTAAAACTATATTCTTGCGAAGTATTTTAATTACTTATCAAGAAGCAGAGTGCATGCTAGAAATATATTTATTAATTATGTATATATTTATTAACAAACGTAAATGTAACATCACGCCTGTAAACCCCGAAGAGATAAGTAGAAGAGTGTAGCACATTCCCACGGTACCTACACCATTTACGTTTAGGTACGTCTCGCTAGGAGTAGATGGTCTTAAACCCAGGACCTCTCGATCGGCAGTCGCGCTTGCAACCAACACGACCAACGAGGCAGGTATATTTATTAACAGACCCATTTATCTACACTATTTTTATATTTTCGCTTGTCCGCATTACAGACCGGTAAAAGAAATTTGCATCATTTAGATCAAAGAAAGGGACCCCTAATAAGGAAATTTAACATGAGCTTTATCCATACAATGGAAATGTTTCAGGTTGGATTAAAATTATATTATATTTTAATCTTAAGAAAATATCAAACTATAAAAAGCTACGAGTATGTAGGTCCTTTTTTATAAAGTAGTTGTAGTTTTTTGTGTGAGCTATAATATGGGTTGTAATTTTCTCCGCAATCAACTTGTAACTCGTACAGGTACGGATCAAAACCCATTGTTCGTGCTGTACTCGGACGCCGGCGACGAACAGCTGCAGCTGGTGGTGGGCGAGCTGATCGAGCTGTACTACGAAGACACCCGCGGCCACCCAGCGGACCACGAGCTGCTCACTTACCGTGTCAACGTGGCTGATGACAAGTGATACATTTTTTACTATTCCCATTTACATCATCATCACTAGTGGAAATAAGCCTTTCCAATACCATGCCATGAGCTCGGTCCTTAGCTCTTCAGAACCAACCGCTTCTAATCGCTTCACGCATATCGCCACTCTACCTAATTGAACAATGTCCCACGCTACGCTTACAAAAGCTTAGTCTCCACCGTAGAACACGTCTCCTCTGCCGGATATCGTTTTTAAGACAAATGTGTCCAGAGCAATGCCATTTTGATTTGCGCTATGAATATATTACAATAATGCCACTGCTTTTGTAGCACCCACCACATCTATTGAACATCACCCTAGGTTATCTGGTAGAGGACGCCATTAGGTATTAAGCTTTTTGTAACCTAGTTATGAAGAATACATAAATAACATATTATGCAAATGTTTAAATAGGTACCAACAGTAACACTTAATAACTGCATACACGGCTTGAATGTTTTTTAGGAAAAAATGGCATGTGAATTACAAAAGTACGTTTATACATTACTCTATGTATGGATTTGTACAATAATATCGTCTATATTGTACGCCAAATAAGTCCTTATTGATTCACTTTAAATTAATAAGTCCAATCTATAAGCAGAATATTCAATATTTCATTTACTGTTAACTTAAATGTCGTTCATTGATGAAGTCCGCCAGTTGTCTATGGATTTCAATTCGATATACAAAACCGCCGTTAATGATTAGTATTTGTTCCAGCGATTTTCGGAATATTCTATGTTTTCATGTTTAAAATTTTCTTCGTATTTAATAATTACTAGGTTAAATTTACAATACAGCTTAAGGGATGACTGTTTGCTAAGTCGTAATATTCAGAGCTTTTTTACAGGCTTGACGAGCTATAAAAACGCTTCCGATTCATTTATTCAAATAGAACGAGTTAACTTGCAGATGGCATCGACTCGCACTGAGCATCAAGGGTGACTCGGCGACTCTGTTCGTGGACTGCGTAGAGAGTGAAACGTTGCCACTGAAACGCAAACCTGGTAGCACTTTCAACTTGGCCGGAGCCGTGGTCGTCGGTGCGCAAGTTACACCGGATCAGTACTATGAGGTGCAAACATTTCTGAGAGCTATTCCTTCAAAGTTATGATAATCGTCGATCCTTTGATTGTTACACTATCAAATACAAGTTGCTCCAAGAATTAGAAGACATAAGAAGCAAGATTACTTGCATTGTATAAACATTAGATTAACAAATGTTTCATGAGTGTTACACATTAAGAATTAGGCCGGATAGACTTACGTACGTTTTTTCGGGGTGGCCCGACAATCTCCGCCGCGACCTCGCTGCAAACGGCTGGAGCTCATGAGGAAGGGCCTCGTATAGGTCCGAAACTAGTCAGGCCACCCCGAAAAAACATACTTGAGTCTAGCGGGCTTAATTCTTAATCATAAACATTAGATCTTGTTTCAGACTCACAGACGTCCAATTGAGTTCCAAGAATGTTGTCAATACTAATAAACGATACCATGCAATTAATTATATCATTGAATATTAATCAACAAGAAATGTTTTGACCTTATTAGTTAACTAATATGTGAGACTTACAATACGATTTTATTACAGGGAGATATTGAATTGCTCCAATTCGCTAATAGACCGGACCTTGCGTATGACATGTGCGTATCTATAGCTCCAAACTGCGGAGGTTTAAGCGCCTCATACGATCAGATGCCAGAAGTAGCAAGATCGGAAACAATAGACAGAGAAAATGTAAATTACGAGAAAATTGATGAACCTTCAGAAGTGCCGGACGAAGGAGTGCCCGATTATGATAGAAGATTCGAGACTTACAGCAGAAATAGAGTTTTTGACGAACGAAATCGCTCTGATGTCTTGTGGGCGGTAGCGAGTCGAGACTTAACTACCATCAGACCATATTGGCAGGCGCCCGCTTCTTATGGACTTATCCCACAATACTCTATTTCTACGGATTCTGGTAAGCTAGTTTAAAATTACTTTCCTCTCCACTTTCCGAAGACTTTCATATTAATCAATAATAATCAAGTACATACTGCTAAAAATTGCAATTTATTTATATAACAACCAACAGTTTCCCATTGAAATAAATACTGAGACAATAGATATTTCAATTTAAAATATTTTTATAATTTGTCTCGTAACACATAACATCACGACTGTAATCCCCGTAGAGGTAGGCAGAGGAATGTAGCACAATCCCACGCACACCAATTACGTTTCCGTACCAATACAGAATAGGTGATGAGCCTATTGCAATACACCGGGTATATTTCCAAACTTCGAGCTACTACTAGAAAATCTAAATTTAAAAAATCCAGTAATGCCCGACCCGGGATTTTAACTCAGGACCTCCCGACAGTCGCGCTTGTAACGAACACGACCCACGAGGCAGTCAGTACTGCAGTGTAGGCTGTAGGGTACATTTCATATAATTAAAATATTTTTCATAAACGCATAGGTGATGTTTTGGACGAGTCTAAAAAGGTTACAGTTCACTTTATTTTCAGATGAAAACAGTATATTCGGTCAATTTACCGGCTCCGAAGATTTTATATCCACAACTCCGAATAATATTGGTCCAACGTCTCCCGAAGTGCTAGATGTGAGCACTTCCAAGGTAAGCAAATATTTGAACGAACCTTAAAACGTAACAGTTCGACCATATCTTATAAAGTAAGTTATATGTTATCTTATAATAGTAATAAATTCTCGTTCACTTGTGAATTAGAAAATATTCACCCGAAGTTACCTTGTTCTTCGTCTATTCCAGTTACAACAACGAGACCTTGACGAGCCGGAAATAACTGGATTCACCACCACTGAAACCCCGTACACACCAATGACCACAACGGAAGACACAGATTGGCTAACACACCCACCAGAATCTCCTCAAGTAAGATGAATAATTATAAATATAAACTTATTATTATAGTCTAGTTTCGCATTATGAGCTTATCTTGTCATTCTGTCATCTGCCATTAACCATCAAAGCATGCCTTTTCTAATTTTTACATCAATCCTTTCTTTCACACTGCTACTGTCACTAGTCACCTACAAGCATAGTAAAAAAAGACATTTTTTATTGATTTCACAAATGACGCGTAATTCTGTTAATGTAATTGTGTAATAAATATTATTATTAATCGAAATATTCTGTGAATGTGGTCTCATTTGCCTCATTATCACATATAATCATTGTAATTTCTCGTAACTGTAAAACCTTCCAGAGAAACTTATCAATAGGATACGACCCTGACAGTTATTATGACTATGGAAGCTCAGGCATCTACTTAGGGCCCCGTGGCTACCCAGGCCCACCGGGTGTTCAGGGACCTAGAGGACCAAAGGGTGAGCCAGGGAAGCCGGGTGCAGAAGGTCAACAAGGATTCGGAGGTCCACCAGGTCATGTATTTGTTGTGCCGGTATGTCATTTTATCATTCATAGTATTATTTTCACTTATTCTTCCTGCTCAAATATGAACTTAATATTGTTACAGCTACAACAAGCCAGCAACGAGAAGGGACCAGACGTTCAGTCAGAAGCGTTACGCCAGATGTTAAACCAGCACATGGTTTGTTAAACGTCACTCTGAACATTTTCTCGTTTAATTTGTCTCTCGAAAAATTATTTTAACGACTTGCAAGCCTGTGAAGTTTCGTTCCTAAATTAATTTTAATAACCGACATAATAATCGTAAGATCCATGCCAGTGGTCAATGCAACTGCCACACTCACACGGTTTTAATATGTAATTTCAGCGATGATATGATGTATTACATGAAAGACGTAACAAAATACTAAAAACCGCGTCGTCTTAACGAAATTGTTTTGGGGGTATGAATTCAGAAACTATATTACATACTCTTTTCATTATTTTCAGGCTGCAATGCGGGGGGTGGAAGGGCCAATGGGACTCTCAGGTCCAACTGGACCAGAAGGTGAAGTTGGACCAGAGGGTCCAAAAGGAGAACAAGGAGATCAGGGTGAACCGGTAGAGTTACAATTCGTTTCTTTTTTCTCGAAATACCGTCTTAACCATTGGTACGTAGGTATAAATATATTACTAACCTAGTTTTTTTTCATCAATAGGGTCCTCCAGGTCCTAGAGGATTTCAAGGCCCTCCTGGTAGATTAGGCAGACGTGGTCATGCGGGCAGAGATGGAGAACGGGGACCTACGGGACCGACGGGGCCCAAAGGTGAACCAGGACATCCAGGCATAGCCGGTATGCCCGGAGATAAAGGGGAAAGAGGCATCCCTGGACTGCAAGGCGAACCCGGTGCGCCAGGACAGGATGGACCGCCCGGCGATGACGGACCGCCTGGTCCTGCGGGCATGCTAGGAGAGCTGGTAAATATAAAATATATATACAATATGATATTCTGTGCTTTGATTCCTTTACTAAAATGAATCACAAAAAATACGTCTCAGAATAATCCAATGTAATTATTTATTTCCAAAATCATTTTACTCTTGCAAACCAAAGAAAGACTATGTCTAGCAGTGGATCGCAATAGTCTGATGATGATGAAAGCACTCATGCTAAAAAAGAGAACTTGAAATCTATGTACCTATATCTACATCAATACTAATAATATAATTGTAACGAATAACAACGCAACAAACCCAAAACATTTTTAGAATTTTTGTTTGTACATTTATGCACGCTAATCTCAGAAACCCCTTAACCAATGTTAATGCGATTTTGTAAACATCACAAACTTTGATTGCAAAAAGCTTTGGTAACTGTCTACAAAATTATGATAGTTGAAAGTTTATACGAACACAAAGAAAAAAATTGATAGTTTTAAAGATATTTGACTATGACTTGAGCTACACATATATGTAGATGGCTGCGCATATTAAATAGGGTTCCGCTTAGGCTGGAAAGTCAGTAAGCCCGCAGTAAGTTTGTAATCAAATAATGTTGTCTCTGTGTGTTCAGTTAATTTATTTCCAATAAGCAGTATAAGATTCTACGACTTACGCAAATCAAGAGTTTTTTGACAGCCGCTAAAATAAATACCAACTTCTAATAATAATCTGACGTGACTAAATTCATACTTTGACTAACTATAAAAATCAAATTAATACTGTGTATGTGGTCATTAGCTATCTCAAGTTAAACAATCAGTGTCAATTTAATCCACAGGATCAAACTGAATTTTCAAATGGTGTCACTCTATTGAATGTAGTATGTTGTACTATTTGGAGAATTTTATTTCAGGGACCCAGAGGTTTTATGGGACCCAGAGGATTCCCCGGATTAATAGGCTATCCCGGAATACCCGGGAATGAGGGACCTCAGGGCATGAAAGGAGCATCAGGCCAACCAGGTGCTCCTGGCACTCCGGGTCAAACAGGACCTATGGGCCCTCCCGGTTCACCAGGACCTCAAGGACCAATTGGAGCACCAGGCATACAAGTAAGATTTATGTTCAGTTCAAGCTATATAGTTCAAAACTAACATATTTTACATACTTCAAATACAACTTCAAATACGTCAAAATAATACCAAAACGAACTTAAGGGCAGATTTTTAGATGCTATTCATTTCGTAAATTCAGGGACCTCAAGGTAAGCCTGGAATGTCAGGCCTTCCAGGACCAGAGGGCTCACCTGGCACTCCTGGCAATCCCGGGCAACAAGGCTCACCAGGTGACGTAGGACCACAAGGACCACAGGTGAGTAATATAAGTAACTGAAATTAAAACATGTATTAACATAACTGAAATCCTGATTGGTCTTACGGTTAAACTATTTTAAGGGAATGCTGGGGTTTCCTGGAACTCGAGGATTAAAAGGTGATGATGGACCTCGAGGCCTGCCAGGAGACAAAGGCGACAAAGGAATAAGAGGTACGTAAATCAATTTTAATCGTAAATCAATCGTACGTTAATCAATTTTTGTCAAACATTTCGTCCGTTTGTCCAAAATCATACGCTTGGAATATCTCCACACACCGCCATCTGATGCCAAAGTAAGCATCAAGAAAACATGTGTCATGATAACGAGGCGGCTGATTAACTAACTACATATATGTATATAAATATATGCTTAAATATATATTATTTTTATATTTTCCACCCAAATCACACAAATATTTATTCTGAGTGGGAATCGAACTCACGACGCTCGGCACAACAGTCAGGTTCACTAACCACTGCACCAACGGGCCAGTCAATATATGTATGTCTAACGTGCATAATTTTATTAATCATTCAAGTATCATTTCAATTTTTCTTCACTATGTTATTGTTAAACTTTAATATTTCTATTATAATAGGGCTAGAAGGTGAGAAGGGTGAAATAGGCCCTAAAGGTGAGCGTGGATTAATCGGCGAAACCGGTCCCCCTGGCATCGAAGGTCCGGAAGGACAAAAGGTAAAAGAATAATTTTTATTTAGCATAATGAATGTATTTACATAATTGTAGCTAAGATTTAAAAAATAAAAAATATTTCAGGGTACAGAAGGCCCAAGGGGTGAGACAGGGTCAATCGGGCCTGCAGGAGAAAAAGGCGCAACCGGCCTGCAAGGGCCACCTGGGTATCCAGGTAACCAAGGAGAAAAAGGTGATAAAGGAGCATCAGGTAGAAGAGGAAGAAGAGGCGCCAAGGGCCTAACGGTATAAAACTTATATTATTGGAAATATACGTCTTAGTTACATTACATCATAATGCACATACACCTATATACATATGAATATTAATTTAATGTTACAGGGCTTAGTGGGTATACCTGGAGACCGAGGAGAAATCGGACCACGGGTAAATAAATTCCATAATTTTATTGTAACACAAATTTATTGAATTTTGTGGACTCCTTTAATAGCCATATTTATATATTACGTAAAAGTAACATAAAATGACTAATCCCACATCAATCCGCAGGGATACAGAGGACCACGCGGTCGGCGCGGTTCTGATGGACCACCAGGTAGTAAAGGTGATACAGGCCAGCCAGGTCCACCGGGCCCTGTCGGTGAAAGAGGACCACAAGGATTAGAAGGACCCCGCGGTTTTCCTGGAGCTACAGGCCCTCCAGGCTCTGATGGAAAACCAGGCCTACCGGGAACTTCAGGAGAACGAGGCCCCACGGTATAATTTCCTTCAAGCACATAAAATTACTTATGTATTCTCATACTATAATTATTTATCAATACTAATTTACTTCTTAGTAAACAGAGTCACAACTACGCAATTTCAAGCGCTGACAACTATTCACGAAGAATATTTCTTGTAGGGAGAAACTGGTGCCCCTGGATTGGCCGGCCCACCTGGGTTAACTGGACCGCAAGGATCGAACGGCGAACCCGGGCCACCAGGTCCGCAAGGTTCAGCAGGGATACCAGGGACACCTGGCGAGATGGGCACTCCGGGGGAGATGGGCAAGGAAGGTCCACCAGGTCCATCTGGACCTGAAGGAAAACCTGGACCAGTAGGCCCACCCGGACCACCAGGCCTTAACGGAGATTCGGGATTACCGGGAATACCGGTAAAATTATTATATTTTATTGCCAAATATGTATTTAAAATTAACAATTTTGGAACATCCGCCCTTTGGAACAAATAATGATTAAATAATTAAAACTGGCCAAGATACAGTGTATATACTGGGAGAGAAATAAAAAAAAACAGTGTACACCTTTTATGATTTTGTCTACTTAATAGCAATCTTTACGCATGAATTTTTCCCGCCCATCTATGGCACAGTTCCTTACTATCCTTGTTCACGTAGTATTAATACGAGTATCAATCTTATAGGGTTCAGCTGGACCCAAAGGAGATATGGGGCCGCCCGGTCACGCTGGAGTCAGGGGTGATAAAGGAGAGCAGGGAGAATATGGACATGAAGGTCCCCCAGGGCCAACGGGTCGTGAAGGACCTAGAGGATCTCCTGGCCCTGGCGGACAAAAAGGAGAAATAGGAGAACCGGGACCAATCGGTAGTTAATTTTTATTTTTATAGTACTTTAAACGTAAAATTCTAGTGGGGTGCTATAGTTATTAAATATACGAAGCAATTCGTACATTCTGTCTCGTCAACCATTTCCTGGAGGCGAGTGATCTTACTCAACTTTAATAGTTATAATAACATTATTAGTCAATACGTTCGATGCGGCCAAGTGACGGACCCAAGCGATCACGCGCACTAACAAATCATCAAGCACAAATTCATTATTTTATCTTGGACCATTAATTCAAATTAATTTGTACACCCAAATATGTATATCAAAGCAAGATTATCACGATAGGTGGTTGGTCAAAGGTCATGCAATCCATGCAGGGTGCAATAATGTTGTGATTCATTATTTTTACTAGATAAATTAATAATGTTACATATTTATAGCAATTGTTCTTGGTTAATTTGTAGAGTCCTAACACTGATTCATAATTCAACCAATAAAAATAGTCAAATCACGCAAGTAAGCCCCGAAGAGGTAGTCAGAGATGTGTAGTAGGTACACTCCCATGTTTCGTCAATTACAATCAATAATCAAAAAGTTTGTCATTAATTAATTAAATAAATGCAATAAATATATTAATTTGTAGGGATATTTAAGACATAATATTGCCGACATAAATAGTTTCACATACAATAAACAGACGTTAAATCTATAAATGACTATTGCACTCTATACAAAAATACCAGGTCCTATCGGACGTGACGGTCTGCCCGGACCGCGAGGGATATCTGGCACCCCAGGGCCCGTGGGCCCGCCAGGTGAGGATGGTGATAAGGGCGAGGCCGGACCACCAGGAGAGAAAGGTTTCAAAGGAACAGCTGGAGAACCTGTAAGTTCTTAAGCAACTGTTTCTATAATAACAAAGACTCTCAACAAATTCTAGCGGAATAGGGGAATTCTCATGTTCTAGCGGAACGAGTTCCATGCGACTAACGATTATTTTATTATATTGGTTATCTAGTTCCGATAACCGTAATGACTTATACATATAAGCAAAATATTTTTTGAATTTGTCATTGACCGTTATTATGCAGCTTATACATTACATTAATGTCATACTAAAATAAAAACCTTTTTAAAGGGTCCTCCAGGTTCAACGGGAATTCAAGGTCTTAGAGGGGAATCGGGACCTGTCGGTTTACCAGGAGATAAAGGACCCCCAGGCGATCCAGGCCCACCTGGAATGCCTGGTGTAGACGGTGTTCGAGGTCCTGTGGGCCCAGTTGGTAAAACTGGCCCCGAAGGACCAAAAGGCGAAGCAGGATCAAAGGGCGACAAAGGCGATGCTGGACCACCAGGTATATACGCTGTAATATATAATATGTAAATATGATATATAATATGTAAATATGATATATAATATGTAAATATGATATATAATATGTAAATATGATATATAATACGTAATATGATTATATGAACGAACCGGCAGTTGACCAGTCAGTCAAAGTCGAACCGTCGCGTCGTCGGCCTAAACTGTAATTTATGTTGATAACTCCATAGCTTAAGTATAATTAATATCACGGCAAATCAGTAGTTGCTACATCGGTTTACATTTTAGCGTAATAGATATAGTGTCTCCCATAGTGTATAATGTCTCCCATTATAGATATGCTAATATGTATGTTATAGGTATAAATATTTACCACAGTAATACTGAGTATGAGTACGTCATCGGGCCGTTCTGCAACAGGCACAATGTAAATTGTTTATTTTTTAATTTTGTATATTAGTATTGTATAATGAATATTTCAATTTCTATTTCCATACACCTCACATAAAAATATGACAGACAAGTAAGACCGGTTTACGTTCTGTTTTAAAAGTTCACTTGCTAGAAATATTTAGGTATGTACTGAAGACAGCTTATTTCATCATATTTTAAAGTCTATCCGGACCCGCGGGTCAAACGGGACCACCTGGACGAAGAGGATCTAAAGGTGTACAGGGCGAACCTGGTCCAAGAGGGCCAGAGGGACCACATGGTGAGGTTGGGAGTCCTGGCGCCGCAGGAACTGCGGGACCGCAAGGTCCAGAAGGAAAACTGGTAACGTTATACAAGGATAATCTAGTATTATTTACAATAGTGGTATCGGAATTAAAAACATGCAAATTAATAAGTTACTAGTAGTTCTTTCAACAACACTTAGTTTTTACTAGTACATAAATAGAAGATAAGTAACTAAATTGAAATATTCCATCTGCAAAAGCATTCCATACAATGGATCAATTCAAATAATTACATTATAAATCATGACGAAAACAGAATCGTGGAAGGTAAATAAATAATTTTTAAAATGTTTAAATGTGTACACCAAATCCATATAAAAAAAAGATGACGAGCACAAATAAATTAAACTTGAGATAAATGTTTTAGTCATAACAACATTTATACCTAACGGTTACTTTACTTTCAATGACTACTATCGGTGTTTTCTATGTTAATGAAAGTTGAAACCTACTAGGGACCAAGGGGGCCTGTGGGACCAAAAGGAGAAGATGGTCCTCCAGGTATACAGGGCGAAACAGGATCAAAAGGTCTCCCTGGGCCTGAAGGCCCGAAAGGAGATGTAGGGCCACCAGGTTTCCCCGGGGATCGAGGAGAACCTGGGCCCCAGGGGATAAAAGGTGAACCAGGATCAGATGGACCCGAAGGTACATCTGGCCCACCAGGTCCGCCGGGGCCAATCGGCCTAACAGGAAAACCAGGCGAAACTGGTCTGCCGGGTAGTCCTGTAAGTATAAAGCCAAATTAAATAAAATTAGAAATGTCAATACAGCACCAACCAAAGTTTTCCCTTTTGAACTTAGCATACAGAACCATACGTAATGTTAATAGAAATCTTCTTCTTCTTCGTGTCAAAAGCTGACGGTGAGTGAATCTATCGTGAGTGAATAGCTATCGTGGTGAAAAGATTAGTCGCAATGCCCAGAGTGCGCCAAGCAGTATATGTTCTTAATTAATCAGGCATACAGTCAACGCTTGTAGAGGCTCTATTCATGAACCCCTTGATAGAAATTAAAACTGTTGAATGTGAAAAACTGTTGGGTGAGTTGTATACCTATTTTAGGGAATCGACGGTGCAGCAGGGGCACAAGGCAACCCAGGAATTCCAGGAGAAAAAGGTGATACAGGTCCTAGAGGACCGCAAGGTGAAACAGGACCAGTCGGACGTCCTGGGCCGCAAGGCGTCGAAGGACAGCGCGGATTAAGAGGACTACCAGGTGCAAATGTAAGATTTTCCATTTAAAACGATATCGGAAATATTGAAAAAGATATGTTTGTTTATGCGCTAACATTGATGTGTTATAGGGCGACGTCGGAAGTCCGGGAGCAATGGGTCCAACTGGTCCACCTGGAAAAATTGGACCAGCAGGAGCACCAGGACCACAAGGTGATAAAGGGAATATTGGACCTAAGGGACACATTGGTGAAACAGGTCCCATGGGACTTAAAGGAGATCAGGGTGAGACGGGAAAGCAAGGCATTTCTGGACCTTCTGGGCCTGCAGGTCTTAAGGGCGATATGGTATGTTCTAAAAATAAACGATTAATTTACGTTCATATACTTCGAATTTTCATCTAACATTTGTTTAATAATTTATTGAAAGCTTAAACTTTAGTCATTTTTCTTTGTTAATTAGTGAGATACTGATATTACTGATTTTAGGGCCCTATTGGTCCTCCTGGTGCCAAAGGTGATACAGGACCAATAGGCTTACCGGGGCCTGAAGGTCCTCTTGGCCCTAAAGGAATGACAGGACCTGAAGGTCGACCAGGACTGCCAGGACCTCAAGGTCTGCCAGGTCCGCCTGGTCCACCAGCACCTGCTCCGCAATTACCAGCTGAACTATTTGCATCAAACCGACGGCGACGAAGCATTGTTATAAACTCCATGGAATCCGTCACCGAAGACAACATTGAAGAAGGTAGATTTGTTACTTCAATATGTATATTGTATAATAATCTCTTAAAGGAAATATTGATACTATAAACACAATTAAAAAAATGTTATTAACATTCCAGATGAAGAAATAGAATGGGCTCGTGACATAATGACCGGTGTCATAGCAGCTAGGACAACACTGGAAATGTCGAAGCGGCCCTGGGGCACAAGAACCAACCCAGCACTTTCATGTCGCGATCTTCGAATCTCGCACGTGAATTTGACTGATGGTTAGTGCAAAAATCTTTTAGAAACTACTTACTTAAAGTATGCTGTGTTCCGCGATCCCCACACCGCATGCCTAGTGTGACGATTATAGGTATAACCCCCCCTTAGGGCAGACCTATATCTTGCAGTTTACTGCAACAGGGTGACATTGATGCTGCTATTTAAAGTAGCACACATCTTTTTGTCATATCAATTTATGGCATATAAAGGTGGTAACGTCATTAAATGAAATTTGTAACTGTAATTTGTTTTTAGGATTTTACTGGATAGATGCTCGAGGTGGAAGTGGACGTCCTATCCATGTATATTGTAAAGGGTATAGCACCTGTCTGAACCCTGATAATATGGACCCGACTGCTGTTCACGAAGCTGACTCAAACGTTCAGAAATTCTCACAGCATGATAATGGCTATCGGGTATCGTACTGTTTTTAAATAGATATAAAAAACGCATTTTTTCCCCACTTACTATCATAAAATATTATGAAGTTTAAGAAAGATCTCGAACGGAAATATAAAAGATAAAAAAAAAACATTCTATAAATTCGCCGGGCCGTCATTAGTTCCGATAACTTCTAGACCCCATAGTAGATTAAAAAATATAAGGTATGTTCGGCTAAGATCGGACTAGGGGTAAGATCAGATAATTCCAATAACTATCAAACGCGCCAATATTTTTTAATTTTGATAACAAAATATAAGACTCCATTTCATCCCGAACCTCTCTTTAGTCTGCGATAGTCGCTGCGATGAGATATAAGT
>DWFO01002385.1:0-13831 GCA_018246595.1 Mimoniades nurscia nurscia | reverse complement strand
GTGTCCGACCCGGGAATCGAACCCAGGACCTCCCGTTCGGCAGTCGCACTCGCAACCAACACGACCAACGAGGCAACTCTTTCAAATACAAATTCATAAAAATAACATGACTCCCAACTTCTGTTAGATATATTACGAACTCCACAGCGAAATTAAATAGAAGCAAAGCCGTTATCCTTTTTGCTAGATTTTCAAATAAATTTCTAAAATATCACAGTAATATACTGAGGTCGTAAATGCACAATCTAACTCTATTATGGGAGGGTAAAAAAAAAACTTTAAAAATACACTTACGGGATGTAAATGCTGTGTAAAAACCTCAGTCTCGTCAATCAGCCTCTCGTCTGTGATCGCTACGAGAAAATCTCTGAATTCATCAACTTTTTCTTGCGGATAATTGTCTCCTAGCAATGTCATGCAATAATCGGTAGCGGCTGTCGATATTTTAATGTCTGTTGACGCTAATGCCTACAATAAAAAAAAAATTGAAACTTCTAAAACATGCGACATTGTTTTGTAACAAAAACATATGGCATATATGTATTTAGACATCTCAAGATTACATAAATGGTCTTTACACCATTGTTTATAGATTGCCATTAAGTTATATATTTCCATGCCATGTCAATGTGTTGCCAGTCTTAAAACTAACCTACCTTTACTAAATTGAGAAAATCCGATAGGTCCACCTTAACCTTCTTGTGTTTCATGAAAGTGCAGAGGAATCGTCCCACCCAGTCTTTATCTTTATCCACAGCTTTGCTTGTCATATCCACTAATATGTGAACCGTTGATTTCACATCAGAGTTCGTTAGATAACCTTTCAGTAGAGGGTTGAGTAGTTTTTCTGCGTCAACCTTCCCATTGAACAGTTCACCTGGAAAATATTGCGAAGAATACTTATTACTATAGAACACATAGTAAAACATGAGATTTTGCAGAAGTGAACAAACTCGTCAACATTTATTGTCTATGGTCACAAGTAGAAATTAAGGTTGATGCTGTTAAATCTGCTTTAACTTTTTGCGCGAACAAGATGCAAAAATATCGTACATATACCGATGTGTAGCGTATGTGCAACATATCAAATGTTTCTAGGAACACGTAAAGAACTTGCAAATATATTTCGACTTACATATCTCACTAGCGGCTCTGACTTGACCAGTATTCAACAACGTTTCCATCATAGGTGTCAGCACGATGGTGCTTGTAAGTCCAGTTTCCAGAAACTTCTTCATCAAGTTCTGTGGTGACGTGAAACTAACGTACGGTAACGTATAGTCCAGTATCGTTTCATAGTCAGGTTTCACATCCATGTGAATCATTGTTGAAAGTGTGTTCATAATACCTGAAATTTGAACAGAAATAATTGCAAAACCTTTTGGTTTAGAACAGGAATAACAAGCAATAATTCATGGCTATTTCTAAAAAAGTAATTATTGCAGCAGAATCAGAAGATCGGACTTGCAAACTCCAAAATTACCTTTCTCTCCATAGGTTCTAGATGTGTGTAATAATATAGGCCAGAAGTAATGTGGTCTCAATGGTAAACCAATTTGTTTCATACGCGTGAACATGTCCAAAGCTAACGGTACTTTGCCTTGCTGGAGAGCAGCTTCAGTAGCGTTGTGTAATGCTATGGGATTGCGTCCAGATGACATGAGCTCTTGCGCTATTAGAGCTATTATACTGGAAGGCTGGAAGAAACATTATAATTTTTAGTGTATGAGGTTTATAGAGAATGGTGTAATTTTGTGGCTTCAGATAAATAATCATGTTTGTAAGGAGAAAGGACCATATTTACGAAACGATGTTGCTACTACTAAGTTTGATACTTTTTATTGTTCATGATTAGTTGACATTTGAAAGACAGTAAAACATAAACTAAATTTGCGATCTAAAACCCACTTATAAGGGATATAGACATACACTTTAATGGAGGAGCATTTATTACTAAACCAACATAAACTTACCATAGAGGCTTTAACACAATCCCTGATCATACTCCGTCCATGCAACCCTTGATCATCTTTAGGTCCAAAGGAAGGCAATGGCAAACATTTATAAATCTCCAGGGCAGCCATTGGATGGTTTTGATACACAAGCAGAGTTGACACACTTTGCATGTACGGTGATATTGATGGGGTGGTTAAAATTTCTTGTGGTAAATATTTGAGTACCTAAAAATATTTTTATGGTCATATAAAATTAGCTTGTCGTAATTTATTACATATAGAGTTGAATAATAAAAATTATGGTTAATTCCCCCATTATATACAATATTACAAATATGTGAATTTTAAATAATAAATTAATAATATGTCCATTATATCTTTTCGATTATTGTAACAAAAATTTATCATATAGGGTGTCTCAATAAGCGTGCACTATTTCGATTAGAAATAAAAACATATATTTTTTAGTAATTTATGATATTCAGGATATTGCATTACAAAGAAGATATGTTCCGATTATGTATGGAATAAAATATCCCGCAAATGGATCCCACGTCTCTGTTGAGAGGCCATTACTCTTGTCATAAAATTTTCGATAACTTTTTGGCAAAGGTGTGGCTGTATCTCACTGATAACGCGTTTGATCTTGTTCTTGAGCTCAGGCATTGTTTCTGGTTTATTCACATAAACCCTAGATTTCACAAAACCCCAAAGAAAAAATCGCACGACGTTAAATCGCATTATCTTGGGGACCTGTTAACATAAGAGTTTCGTGAGATGATTTTGTGTGGAAATCGTTGCTGCAATAAATCAATTGTTTCACGGGTGGTGTAGCAGGTGGCATCGTCCTGTTGAAACCACACGTTGTACAGATCCATGCTGTTCAATTGAGGCCACAAAATCTCCGTTATTATGTTCCTGTATCGATTGCATAACTTTCACTATTTTTGTAATGAGTTTTCACAACGATAATATGTTTTTCTTTCGTGTAACGGTCCATTTTTATTAATCGGAACAATCATACTTGACAACTGAAAAATTTCAGTGGTGCAACATGCACGCAAAAAAAATTACACAAAATTTTAATAGTGCACTCTTATTGAGACATCTTATATTAAAATGTAACATCACACCTTTAATCTCCGAAAAGGTAGTCGTAGGAGTGCAGTAATGATAATTACAACTACCATAATTTGGAAACTGAAGGTTAAACATATATTTTTCATTCTATATTTCTGTATTAGATTACATAGAAATTGATGGTAAAATTTTTATTTGTCCTAACTATTTATGAAAAAATGAAAATTCTCTTTAAAATAGAGGCAATACAATGGTATTGCCAGAAACTAACTAACAAATCATGATGAAATTGATTATTTCTTGCTTTTATTCTTACCTTAGGAATTGGACCATATTCACCCATCAGGGCTAAAGTTTTAACAATTTCCATAACATTTCTCTCTTTAAACACCAATCCCTTTTTCAGTGCTTTGTTCATTTCCTCAAACATGCGGTCTGTCCTCTTCTGCCATGCATACACTCTTGCCAAAGCTGAGTATGTATCAATAGAATAGTCGACTTTTAGTGACTTCATCATTGTAAGTACTTCTTGTATGTTATTAACATTTCTAAAATGCAAAAATTGTTTAATTATTAGTTAAATAACAATTGTAAAGGTGGAATGGCTCAAATCATTGCACACCATGTTATGGTTTCAAGAAAATGAATTCAGTCTTATAACCTAAAAAAAAATACATTTTCACAAAAACACTTCTTATGGCTGGGTATGAAATTACAAATTTAATCAAAAAGCAAACTCAACAGGAATTTTTCAATATTTCACAGCATTAATTTCTGAACTAAAATTAGCAAATGCACATATCACAAGACCTGACTGAAATGTACAGAACCTAAACTTCATTTATGATAATGTCAAAGTAACATCTAAATGGGTACAGTAATAAAAATTGAATGTCATAAATGTCACTTCATTTTAGTAATATTAGTGAGCTTAAATTCTAAATAAATGGTAAAAAAACTGATTCAATGTTTACAGACTATGGGAAGGGGTAGAATCATCATTTGCAATGATGAATTGATACACAAGATTATGGCAGGGAATCATACACATAGTAGGGAATCTCGGAATTTGGGAAATTTCATAAATAAGACAGCTATAATCTTACTGTGCTTTTCCTTGACAGATTATTAGAGAGTTAAAGACACTTTCCGTCGCGGGAAACCCTTGTGCTTTCATGTTTGATAATGCTTCAGTTGCTTGATTAATATCCCCTAACTGGAAGTAAACATTTATGTGGTTTATTTGAACTTTGTAGTATACCAGTCTTTCCTGCAGCATAGCAGTGCACCTGCCATATTTAATATTGAAATTTGTATAAATCAATATTTTATTAATGTTACGTTCATCATTATCAACTGTCTTCTACCAGACAAGGCTTTACCTAATGACCACAATCACATACAAATCTTAGCTTGCCGCATCCAACTTGTGTCTGCAGCCATTCACAAATGTTATGTTCCTTAACATAACAACATGTAACAATTTGAACACTCCCATGTTTCACCAGTTACATTTATGTCCCACTATGGAATAGATGGTGAGCCTATTGCCATATACCAGGCCAATATCCAGACTCCGAACCACTAGTAGAAAATCGAAATTAGAAAAATATAGTAGTGCCCGACCCGGGAATTTAACTCAGTACCTCCCGATCGGTAGTCACACTTGGAACCAACAGGACCAATGAGGCATGCTATGTTAGTTTAATTCAATTAATACACCTTTAACTATCAAGATAAGACTATACCCCATCACTTACTTCACCCAAGGCTCTTAATATCAACTCAAAAGTTGTGACATTTGGTTTCACTTTTCCCATTTTCTGAATGAATGTGCTGACTGAGAAACTTTTATTGTTGGCTATGTACACCCTTAGCAATTCATTGTAGTGTTCCACTTCAAAGTTTGTATGAGGTCTGGAATGATTTAAGTATAATTAATTATACTACCAAATGTAATATATAAATATAATTAATTTTTACTGGTCTAGGCCATTATGATTTAGCTGTTATTTTTATAAGAATGACAACTGTATAGAAAATGTAGGTTTGTATGCATGCGAACTTAACAAATGACAGTACATACAAACTGCAGAATTGATAGTAAAAACACTTAGCTCAACTAAGCTTTTCAGTTGTGGTTTTACACATTTGAATCATCTTTATTTATAGTCCAAAATGTAACAATAAAACTACTAATATTTGAGAATTGGGTACTCATATAGCCATAGCTCTATTCATGTCATAAAATAGATGAGGAAAGTTAGCGAAGAGAAACCCCATTATAATATTAAACTTTTCAGCCTTCAGTTTTATCTCTGTTAATTATTTGGATTATACTTATCTGATTATAGATTATACTTATCTGTGATCATCAGAATTTATTTACAAAAGGAGTACTACTTGAGAGTAACAAAAGATATCTATGGTATTGTCCATATACCAGGCAACGAATAAGAATAGATGTTAAACTTAAAACGATGAAAATGATAATTATAATTACGTCATTAACTATTTTCCCAAGGAATTCTGTAACTTACTGTATTGTATTCCACACTTGTTCAACTAAAGCCAGTCTTGATGCAGGTGGTTCATCCACAAGCAACTCTGTACAACACATTATTAGAAGCAGTCCCTGCTTTTTGCTTGAAAAGTTCAATTCCTTCACTTTGGCTAGAACTCGTAGAAAGTCATTTTTGTACACTCTATTTTTTTGGTATATATCTGTGGACATACTCGCTACGAGTTTCTCAAGTAATTCTGCAGTTGTTATGTGGCTTACTTTTGATTGCTGAGACACAGGTCTAGGTCCCGATGATACTAAAATTTCATTACTGACTAGATTATCTGTAGTATTTTTGATACTGGAAGTTTGTAAAGATCTGTAAGATACAAAAAAATGGGACTGTAATAACACAGTAAAATTCAAAGTCAATAATCTGTGGATCCCAATTACAAATTAAAAGTGAAACAAAATGAAATTACGGTAACCAATAAGTGGATCTATCAAAACAAATAATTACCTACAATACTAAAAAATTGAACATGTCATTTGTGTTTCCCGAACACATAGGAAGAGAAGTGTGGTAAATTCCCAAGATTCAGCTGTGATGCTTGGGAAAGTGGGTGAGCCTATTACCATACATCAAGCATGTATCTAAACCACAAACAAACCTTCATCCAACTAGGCAGTCAGCAAAAATAATGTAATAAATATTACTGCATATAACTACAGTGTAAACTCTATATAATGTCACTAGATTTAACGACAAACTTCCTAAAGTGTCTAAAGCACTCACCTTTGGTTGGTTTACAATAACACACTCTATATAGAATTACACCCACTCTCAATAACGACAACAATTAAGTAATCAAAACTACCTTAGTTGCCAAAATTAGTAAAAGCTTCACAGCTGTGTACTTTTTTTTGTTGTTTTATTATCGTAGCCTGCAATAAACTCAACTGTCGGCATCATGCATACCGAACTTTCGAAGAAGTTCGTTTTTCTGTTTACGAATTGGGATTCCTTGCATGTGTAGAATGTTGTTGACCATGACCAATAATAATGAAGTATGAGATGAAGAAGTTGAGACAGATGAACATGATTCTCCACTGAGCATTAAAGAAGCTTTGGTAGCAGTTATTGGTAGCTCAATAATTGGAAAATTACTTCCTTTATCACCAAGAAGCCTCCATATCACAAGGTATGAATATAATTAACAAAATTACTGGTGCAGCGAAAGATGTCAAACAAAAATAACAGACTATATGCAATAGTGTTCAAATAAAGTGTACTGAAACCAGTCTGAAGTAAACTTTTTCTTTTTCTAATTCAGATTTTTCTTATCTCTACATAACAACAACTCTCTACAACACCATAAAATGCCGAGTCCCTTCTGTGTCGTTATATAGAGTTTACACTGTATATGTATACTATATATAATGAGCCAAGGAATTAAAAAATTGATAATTGAATTAATGAGTGAAAAACTAGCCTTAGTATTGCCTACACAAATAAACATGATATTAGAAAGAAGGGCATACACAACTCTTTCATATTGCAAGTGTAATGTAACATCACACCTGTAACCCTCGAAGAGGTAGGAAGAGGAATATATAAAACTCCCACATTTCAACAGTTACGTTTACATGGTGGTAAGCGTATTGACATACAACGGGCGAATATCCAGACTCCGAGCCAATACCCGAAAATGTAATTTAGAAAAATCAAGTAGTTCCCAACCCGGGACTTGAACACAGGACCTCGCAATCGGCAATCACACTTGCAACCAATACGACCAACGAGGAAGTCAAAGCTTGTTCAGCTTTTTATACTATAAATGGCCCTGTAGTTCAAAAAAAGCTTAACAAATTCACTATTGTCCATGCTGCTAGAGCAAAAAGAAATGGAGCCATAGTATAAATACTGACAAATAACATTCTACATCTAATAAACTTGATACACTGCAAATGGTATCATTAATAAGATTTATTGTAGACCGAATTTCATTCAAAACATAACCTTAATTCAAATTTGCAGCCACATAACGCTGGTATTGCAGTTACCCGCCGTTTCAACAAAAACTTCTTAAATAGTATTGTTCTTGAAGATGTTCTTATATTTATGCATTGCCGAGCTAACATTTTGTGAAGAATTTATACAACAACTTTTAACCAAATTTTTTGACATTGACACATTTGACTGATTTGACATTATTCAGACTCCTTCATATTTTTTTAAACAAATGACCAACAACAGCTGGTTCACTCTCGGGATCTTAATGTAGTGAACATAGCCATCTTACCGTAAATTGGTTTAATTTTTAAACATGCATTTGGGCGTTATTAATTTTATAATTGGAATTCTCTCAGTATTCGGAACTCTTATGTTAATTAGTTCTATAGGATAAAAAATCTTAAATAATTATATCTCTAGAAGCGATTTATATAAACTGTGTCTCGGTTTCTGACCTTATTAAAATATATCTAAAAAATAATTTGAACTGAGACTATATTGACAACTCACCGCATTTTTACCAAGTGTGTAATCACATATGTCTTTCCGTTTGTGCAATGTGCATACTTTCAATCCATGGACAAAAATACAATATGTATTAATAAATTTAACATTTACATTATTAACATTAAATGTCATAAAATATTTTTATGTACTTTGCATATATTTATACTGTTTATTTATAATAGGACAGCTCCAACTTGTATGAACAATATCACATCTGTATGTTGGCGTTTCTTACAAAAACTACAACTTCAGTTAGTATATTCTTTTGCTTTCAAAGTGCAAACAAGTGGCGCTAGTGTGTCCGTCCTGGTGACTGTGATCTGATCACTGTGATTTCTGATTTGTGTCAATCGTGGATGTGGAATGTTTTGTGTTGTGAGTGAATGGTGATTGTAGAAATTGTGACAATTGTTGTCATGTGGTAAGTTTACTTTTCATGTTTTACACTAAATTATTGATAAATATCCAATATATTAAATGATAGTTGTGAGCGTTAGGACATGCTTCGATATTTTGAATGGCTGCCGTCACCACGGCCGTTATTTGACCGCCATCGCCCAAGCTTGCTGCTGACGATATGAGCGTTCAGCGGCTCTGCCTCACTGTCATCACGACATGGCTTTAAAAATTTGAGTAATACCATGTTAATAAAATTATTAATTTAATTTTTATTAGAGGATTTATAACCTTGTTAGAATCTTGTAACATGCCAATTATTTACAACTTGTTTGTGGTTTCTTAGTAACGTAAGTACCTACAACTCGCGCTACCTTTAGGCGGATGATTCATGATTTTTCTTACCAGTTTCCTCTTTTACTCTGTTTATTAATTTTAACTAATAAGCCTTTACAAAATCCGTTCGGTGGATTTTGCCGGGTTTTACCATGAACATTATCGAATTCGCAACCGTCACAACATACGACTCCGAATTTCAATGTCTTGACACTTTACCACAGCAATGTTTGTTATTTGATGCTCTAATTAAATCAATGAATTTATAGAACCTAAAAGTGTAAGATCTGGCTACAATAACGACTAAAATAGCTGCAATAAGGGTTATTAAAAAGGTGCATGTTGGTCAGTCTGTCTACCAAGATCTTTATCCACCTAAACAATCTCTGATATGTTCAGTTATTGTAATCATCAATCACTATATAAACTAACTAGGTTTTTATAAAGATTATACTCTAGGATATTATGGGTTTTGGTACTTTTCAAAATAATCTGACAATGTAATGATTAAAACCAAAAATAAATGAATTATGTGCTCTCTATGGCACAAAAATGTCAGACCTAATGCCAATCATGTATTAATAATTTTATATTTATAGTAAAATCTTAACAACCTAGGATACCAATTTGGTAAAATATGGCCCTTGTCATTTATAATATTTTAACATTCAACATTTTAATTTCTACATAATCACACGTCACACACAATCACACATCAATCATACATTTCACAAGTTGTCAGAATCTTTTATGATTCATAACGGTCCCTCAATTTTTTTATCGCTGCTTATTCATGGACTTGATGTTCATAAAGGCACATTGTTATAGTTTGTTTTCTCCACAGTGCCTCATTTGCTTTTTTTTATATTCAATGGATTTGGTATGCCATGTTTAGTGTAGGTAACATTAGTTTTTAATTAGATTTATTGGATATGTTTAGAAATCGTACATATATTAACACTTAACAGACGGGCCCCCATAAATTTACAATTAGCCATTCTGACTTCCTAGGATGGGCCACATAGATCTGCTATCTGTCCGGGTATATTAAGATTTAAGTGGATAATGTCTACATGACATGACAGGCCCGTTCGTGCAGTGGTTAGTGAACCTGATTGTTGCGCCGGGGGTCGTGGGTTCGATTCCCACCCAGAATAAATATTTGTGTGATGAACACAAGTATTTGTTCTGTGTCTGGGTGTAAAAAATAATTTAAAAGAAAAATATCTATTTAAGTATATATTTACGTGTATATACGTAGTTTATCAGCCATTTGGTTACCATAGCACAAGCTCTCTTGACGCTTAGTTTGGAATCAGATGGCCCTGTGTGGAAATGTCTCGAGATTATTTATTTATTAATAAGTATGAGTTTAATAAGGACATAAGATGTATATGACTTTAATAAGTATCGTATGACGTATGACGTTAATAAGAAAATAAGATGTAGGTACACGAATTTGTGCTGAACCTTGTGATTTGGAAGATATTTTCGAAAATATAATTCGAAAATAAAATGGTGAATTGCATACAGTTTGGTTGTATTGACGACTTTTTTAGGAAAGAACATAAATCTATATTTTGGGTATTAATTTGGTACTGTACACTTTTATGTATTATTAGATTCTAGTGCTAGATTTTTAGATAAATGTATTGCTACGGGTTTATTATAACTACAGGGATAACAGAAAGTAAAATTTACCACGATACTGTCAAATATTTTTTTAATCATCTGAATATGACTGATGTTGCATAAAGTAAATTAAGTAAATGAAGATACATATTCACAGACGCCTGTGTTTTACAGATTTCAAGTCGTCTACGAACACATGAATACATGTGTGGTTGTTTACGAAGGCTCCGCGGCATTACCGCTCGTCTGTCAACAAGCCATTAAAAGCTCTCGTAATCTCGCCGGAGCATTCGTGATGGAATTGTTTGTTTTTAATTATTAACTCTGATTTATTTCTTCGGGATATGACCAAGATGGGTTTCGACGTCACATTTAATTTGTTCAATGCATCTTTATATGATTACGGTGCATAGAAGAGTACGTAAATAAAAACGTAACAACAAAAGTAACATCACCACTGTAATCCTCGAAGAGGTAGGCAGTGGAGTATAGTATACTCACAAGTTTCACCAGTTATGTTTACCTCCCCCAATAAAATACATAGGTGCTGAGTTTATTGTCAAATACCGGGTAAAATATTCAGGAACTTCGAGGCACTAAGTACTAGGAAATGTTAGAATAAAAATATCAGAATTCATAAAGAACTTTATGAATAAATACGTTATTAATATACTTAATATTACTTAATAACGTATTAAATTAACATAATAAATTAAAGTTATTTTGCAATGTTTCTCGCTTTATATACGAACAACGGTATACACAATAAATGTAAATTAATTATAATTCTCAATTTGTCCCATAGTAGAATTATTTTGAAACCAGCATGAACATACGATTTTTTAATCCATTTGAATGATATCACAAAAACACGCAAATCGCACCATATGAGCCGAGAGTAGCGATATTAAGGGCCATAGCACAGAATGAGATTGCCCGCGACGACGGCATAGCATCCTCAATCGACGCTTAATTCTATGCATATCCTAATCCAATTCCGCCGCCACCTGACGATTCTGAACGGAATTACTATATGTAGTAATGCTACACATTGCGGACATTGTTACATAATTAATAGCGTGGCATACGCTATTTGCACTTCCTTGCACAACTTGCTCTATGGACGACATCCACTAAAACTCGCTGATAATACAAACAATTAAGTCAATTGTAGAAATTGATGTGCATGTGACCAGTGTTGAATGTATCGTACATACATATGTGTAGTAATTAATATTGAAAAACACATGAGGTGTGAAAGGTTAGAGATTAGTAGGTATTTCATATTCTCTACCTACCTAGTATGGGACCTTCCGCGGGAATATAATAATAATAATATTAATAAGAGTGACAAGTGCTGAATATATTGTCTTCTATGGAAAAATATAGATGGTGAAGGGCATCTGCAGAATTTTTTATTACGTAAAAGAATTACCCATTCATGACAGAGATAATATATTGCTTATAATCTACTTACCTCATGGTAGTACCTATAAGGGTAGGCCTGGAGAGCAAAATGGTTTGTCAGTTCCCTTTTGGTACTTAATAATTGCAAAGTCAGAGGTGCCTGAGTTGGGTTTGTAATGCGGGACGATTCTAATCATTGACTTTATAGTTTCATGTGTAGAGATAAAAGTTAACAATGTCAACAAGAAAATTTATGTTTTAATTTATCTTAGAAATAATAATTATAAGATAGGCTTATATAAGACTAATAATTGGTGATAGCCTAGTGGCTTACAAATTAGCCTCCATTTTCGGAGTGTCTTAAGTTCAAAAAGTGGCGTATACCTCTATCATAACTTTCTTTCTTCATGAAATGATGCGCTTTTTGATATTAAATATTATTCGGTATAACAGTGATAAAAATGTTAGAAAACCTAAACATCTCTATAAAATTCTTTGTGGCATAATGATGCCTGCCAAATCTCATTTGGCCAGCATGGTAAATTATGCCTCTATTATATCCATTACAATATTCTTTATAATATTCTTAAATACGTATATTTTTTTTAATACATCCACTACAAAATTATAATAATTTCAACTTAACATAGACATGTACAACGTAGTGGGAATATGTAAAGTTGTATAACGGCGATTGAGCCGATTTGAGATTCTTTATATTCCGACATCGTTGTATCCCGCGAATTAGGTGATCAGTTTTAATAACGCCACGCTCGTAATATCTAACACGCGGCTCGTTGATAAGGGCTCTCAATAATTTCGGTGAAAACATTTAAATGGAAATGTTTCCATATATTCCATAGGTAAATACGTGTAAAGTTGAAAGTGAATCTTAAATCTGGGGGGCGACTTCGTATAAGGTGTTTAGATTTGTGCGTTGTGGCGGGTAGACACACAAAGACAAAAGAATTTTATACTTATTATTCCTTTGCCATGTCCAAAACCTTGTAGCTGAAGACTGAAATATTACCCTCTATTCTATCACAGGTAAAGTTAGGTAACAAGTGAGACTTCTTTCTGAATAAACCATTAATTCATATCTCCAAGAATCCATCCACACTGGAGCTTCGTGGTAGAGATTCAATTGTTTCCAATATATAGGAATTATTAATACTTTATCACGCTTCTCCCAAACGATATTTACAGGAAAAATAAACACAGTAAAATAACGTAAACTTTGACGGTAAATACTCGTATTTGGTAAACCCTGTTGGTGAAACATTTAACCGCTCCACGTTCATTTTGCTGAAAACAGAACTCCGAGGTACATATATCTGAAATTGCAGCCAAATAGTCCTTTCTGGTTAACCGCACGGTGTTAAAAGTTGTTAAAAAACCAGATCTGTGTCACTGCAGACGAGGTGAAGAATAACTGGAATAATGTTTACAATACTACGCAGATAAGTTGGGTGACTAAGAGTTATTGCGAGATATAAAGATATTCAGAGTAATAAAGATTGCAAAAAAGACTAAATTTATTTATTATTACTAAATATAAATATACACTCTCAGCAAATTTTGTATTTTGTAAATTTCTCATATCATTACCTATTAGCAATGAGACATCATGTTTTTATAACGTATGCAAGAGCGTGCATAACGTAGTCTGTTATATTCAAAACTCTACAGAAATTTTACAAAAATATTTTACTAAATCTTTATGCTGTGTTTATTCATGTATAATTAAGATTGCTTTAAATTGAACTTATTCACATTAAATATTTGACTGCCATTAAATATTTGAGTTGGTCGTGTTGGTTGCAAGTGCAACTGCCGAACGTAAGGCCCTAGGTTCGATTCCCAGGTCGGGTTTCTAATTTAGATTTTCTAGCAGTGGGCCGGAGTTTGGATACGTGCCCGGTATATGGCAACCACCTATTCCATTATGAGACGTAAAAGTAACTGGTGAAACGTGGGAGTGTTCTACATTCCTCTGCCTAC
>DWFO01002384.1:0-13832 GCA_018246595.1 Mimoniades nurscia nurscia | reverse complement strand
GTTTGTTTTTAATATTGTTGATCTCTTTCTGTATTTTTTTTTTCTTTTGTGTTCATTGTGATGGAATAAATGTTTATCTATCTATCTATCTATATAAAATGTGAGTTTCACATTTAACAAGTCGACTACGAAAATTTGTATCGTCGCGTTGCTATGTTGACGCCACAGTACGTCCGAAAAGATATTTAAAAACATATTCACATAAAATGACTTACCATTAACAAAACACACTATTGTCAAAACTGAAACACAGACGTCCTTTCCGTCGAACTACCACGCCTTGTACTGAACGAGACTATAAACTGGAAAACAGTCACGCAATTCAGTAATCGTATGTACGTTAAATATTTGCATATTTTTATCATTGTGTTAATGTCGATTTACACATTTTCGCTATATCACCGCATGTGCAGATGATGTTTAGAATAATTAATACAACCTCAAGTATGTATAGTTTAACTAACAATATTATAGTTATGAACTATTATTAATAAGTGATATAAAACGAAATCTTTATAATTTCGCACAATACCACGTTACAAATGACCAACAGTGCATCGCGTACTAATAAGTCGAATCGTATGTTTAGTCATCTTCATCAATTTTGTTGAAGGCGTTCTTAGCGTTTATATGTATAATACATAGTGATTGTAAAAATAGTTAAATATTAACTATAAGGCATATGTTTTAACAACCACTCGTCATGTGAAGCTTGGTTTATAACGAGCGACCTCCGCTGTTGTTGCGACGCCTACATTGAAAAGACGGCAGCACTGTCGCCTTGGATTAGGTGTTACCGACATAAACAACATCCACCCACATGCTGGTATCACACGTACAATTTATAAGACGTTCAATCTAATTCTAAGAAGCTCAAGCTCTCGAATAAAATTGATATTATGGTTAAATGACTCGAGACGCGTTAAACATTTTGCTACGTTACGTACAGTCCTTAGTCAGGTCGAGCATTCTCGAATCCTCCGCTTTGACTAAACATTTACGATTGGCCGCTGGATGAATGATACACAAAAACACAGAAAGAGGTGGAAGGGGTCGGTGATCTTCAAATGGCACTTACAAGTTAGGAACAAGTAGGTACCCTTGAGCGTCACGGGTGCAATAAAAAGCTAGACATACATTCACGTTTACTATATCCTGATACATTCAACATCGATACAAAATATTCCAATGTATATATTTAGCAAATACACGATCGTGATAAAACATCTTACACACACAAAAATCTATAAGTATTAACTGTTACAACAATATCTATAGTACATAGAAGAACAATTTATCTTATCTATGTAGGTATACATATTCGTAATACATTCAAGGATACACATTCAAAATTATATGGTTCTGCACGTGCTAGTATAGGTAATACTAATACTAATAATAATATGAAGATTTTGGGTGAGCTTCGGTGAGGTTAGGAGATAGGTTAGGATTGGTTATGCGAGTCTACTACCACTAAGGCGATATGAATATTACATTGTAATAGAGCATTGTACATTAAAGCCTATAAAAGGTAAGATATAACACAGTGCGGGTTAAAATATGTAAGAGATATTTTTATTAATTAAACCTAGCAAAGAGGCACACGGCACACCTGATAGTAACCGTTCACCGTCGGTTGCCAATGTCTCGGCGGCTTAAAAGAGAGATTTTTTTTCACGCCTTTTTCGAAGAGCCCCATGTTATAGCGCTCCGAAAATAAATCAGAAGGAAGCTCATTGTTAATAGTAAAATAAAATAGTTATAATTATATTAAACAGAATAATGTGAACTTCACACAAATTGTTAACGAATAATACTCAAATAAATATATTGTTAGTGGATAGAACAATATAAGGCAGTTAAACTTGTGCAGGGAGATATGGATTTAAAAAAATAAAATTAAAATTTTATATAAATAATAATTCTTATTTCTGGATGCATCTCAGCGATTCATAGTTATTGCATTTTTGATTCATTCTATAATACTTCTACGTACTAAACATTTAATTAATAACAACCGGTTTCTGTAATTTAGAAAACAAAGGCGTCAAAAATGGCGTTTAAATTTTTATAACATGCCTATGTTATATGTATAATGTTACAATCCTTGATAGAAAGAAATTTAAATTCATTGAATGCTACTTTAAAATGCAAAATGGACAAAAAAAATCTTAGCACAATTCTGAGTAAACCGTCAACAATAATTATGATTTATCGCCTTGTATAAGTACTATTACCTGCTTAGACAATAAATTATAAATTTATATCTAAGTCATACTTGAAAGCTAAGTCGCCAGTTTCGCCGAAATGCCAAATTATGACATCCGATCATATAACAGTCCCTGTCACCGATCTAATAGCGCGCATTTCCCGCCTTGTTTCATTCGTAGTATTTCGTAGTACTTAGTAGTCTTGGGCGTAGTCGGCAGTCGGCACCAAAGTGAGCGCTCATTTGAGTTTAAAATGTAATGGCAAACTAGTTCGCTTTTTTAGTTCGTTGTTTGAATAATGTAGGGAAAAGGAAATATAATAAATAAAGTAACAAAATAGAATTTACTTTCAGAGAATTTCGGCCAGCAAAACAAAACGATCTCCCGAAAATGTTGACGAGCAAAAACACAACGGTCTCCCGAAAATGTTGACGAGCAAAAAAAACGGTATTTCGGAAATATTGGCGGGAAAAACAAGGGGCGTTAAAAATATATAAGAAGACTAACGCCTAAGAGCGACACCATCGATGAACTAGTTCGCCTAAAGGAGCGCTCTTTTGACCTAGTTCGTTCGCGAACTACCCAAGACTAATTCGTAGGGCTATGCAGATTAAAAAAAATGCGACGTGACTGACACTATAAATTCTAATAGAATAGGTACACTTTATTTTTAAAAATGATGCGTAATAATAACGACAATATGATAATATAGTTTTTCAATTAATATCTCTGGATCATATTCATAAGAAGGCCTTTATTTTTGTATTACTCACAATAAATATAACATCAAAAGCATACTTAAATTGTAACAATGTTTAATATAACAGCACAACAGGACCATGAAAGACAAAAAAACAATTGAACGTTTTCTAACATAGAATCAGACGTATGTTGTTTTAATATAAAACTGCAATTTTGAATTAATAATTGTATTATAGTGAACACATATTATAGTACTTATTAATTTAATAATTAAAACAGTAATGTTTCGTAAAGTTGTTAAATATTAAGAATGTTTATTGAATTTTCGCACACACTGTAAATTGTGTTTACTGTTCAAAGGAGATACATATACCAATAATTTTGTGTATTGTTTTACATGAAACACATATATAACTATAACACTTAGAAGTTCTTGGTATGAGTTATTTACATAAGTGTAAATCGTTTGTAATGATTACTAAAGTCTGTAGTCGTTAGTGTCATTATATATTATAAAAGACAAAATAGAACAGCTGTGTAAACATTGAATAAGATTTTTTTTAATTAGAAATAGATAACATAGAAATTTAAATATAGCACTATTGATACTTACAAGTGACATAAAAATATTAGTTTATTAATTACTGTATACATTAAACATATATTTGTATAAATATAAATTTGTATATTGTGAGGTTCACAGAAAAAAGTTTACATCTGTGACACAGACACAATGACACAGATTTAATAGAAAATGTTGAAAACGTAATATACAACAATATAATTTTACAAACTAAATGTAAACAAAGCATAGAAGAACTAGTCGAAATTTTCTTGCAATTGTTTATGTCTCTGGCTTTAAACAATTTTCTTTAACAAAATCACATGGAGCACTATGAAGTAGTACTTGTAAGAAGATAGAAGTGACTTCTATATCCAGAGGGTAACTTTATCTTGTCCTGCTATCAAATGTCTTTATCGACACTACAAACCGTTCCATAGAAATGTTTCCAATTTCTTTTAAAGTAATTATTTTCAAAACAACTTCAAGCCTTGCAACACATCTTGTGACAGAGTACAAGAAATACTTCTGAAGTAAGATTGCTGACATGTGAAAGAATATTATAAGATAAATATTAAATTATTTGATAGGCAGTTGAGACTACTTGAGACAATCAGCAAATTGTCAGCACGATCAATTGTATCACACTGTTAAAATTATTTTTTAATAAATTAAAATAAAGTGTCTTTTCTGAATAGCATTGGTTGCAAAAAATACTTTTAGCTCAATTTATTAAATCCACCAACTATTCCTGTTTCCATCTACTTTTAAATTCTTACAATAGATACTAATATTATTAGGATTTCACATTGTTCATATTTTAATGTTAAAATTAACACATTTTGTATAGATAAATAATGTCCAATCCAGTACATGAAGTGGACCCATAGACAATACAAAATTTATATGAAAGATTACACTAACATTTCTCATGGCAGTGCATAACAAAGATAAGCTGTTCACGATAAGGTGTCGCTAGAAGTTGGTCAGTTCTTATATTTATACTTCTCCTGCTTGGTTGAGGCTGGCTGGTTTACGACTGGCTGGCTACACTCGCCAGTCGCCCTATCTCAGTCTGATGTCCACTGGAAATTAAAAAAATTGCATACAATATTGTATACAGAGCAACTGCTCCATTCCTATACAGCCAGTTATGTGACCGATAAACTTATTTAAATACCTACAATACAGGAAAACCAGTGTAAGTGTTGACTGTTGTCTGATTTTAATTAAAAAAAGCCATAGGTAAGTGGTTGACCTTGGTATATTATAATATTGATGCAAGAATAGTCACATGCTTTTGGACAGACTTATGTCCAGCAGTGGATGGAAATAGTCTGATGATGAAGAATAGACATATATATGTATATATTTAGATATACTCAAATTTAAAATTTAAAAGCAAAATCATCAGCATTTGATAAGCAGAGATATAAATTGTTGTTAATAATTATATCGTACAAATATGCAAAATTGAAACAACTTTCTAGCTTGTATACAACACACAAACAAACTAATATATTGTCACATGGTCACAGTCATAGAACAACGACGGATTTGTTTTTTTCAGAAAAAATTTTTTTTGTGTATTTTTACTTCAAATACTTATTTAAAACTTGTTTATTACAAAACAAACTTCAAAATTTTTTATATTATTAAATATTATTTATTATAAAACAAACTTCTAAATTTTTTTTCGAAAAATTAGAAAATATCAGATCTGTCATTGTTCTACGATTGCGACGACATAATATAAGAATGTCAAAAATTTTCATATTACATCTATTTCTGTATACTACTTACAGTTATGGACCAAAATATTCAAAGTGCATAGCAAGCAAGAGCCTATTGCCATACATGGGTGCATGTCCAGACTCCGATCCACTACTAAAAAATGTAAGTTAGAAAAATTTTGTAATGTCAGATCCGGGAATTAAACCCAGGACTTCCCAATTGGCAGTCACACTTGCAACCAACATGACCAACAACAATAAAGTAATAAAATAAAATGACAAATAGCACAAATGATAATTTCACTTCCAAATTCCACCTTGGAATTGTTCCAGACAAGAGTGAATAAGCACTTTCTAGGCGTGTGTGCTACATCCTGCATCTCACTTACCAACTAATGAGATCATATTGCCAATAAGAAAAAGAATTAATATTAACTTAATGCTACATTTATTAAGGACAATATTTTTCAAAACTCACCCTCAAGTTGGCACCACCTTCCTTAGAGAGCTGCTGTTCGCGGCGCTCCATCTCCTCGCTGCGCTGCTGCATGCGCTTCACCCTCTCAGGGTCCTTGACTCCTCTCGCAGCCTCTTCAGCGCGACGCTTCTCCGCTGCTTCCACTTGCTGGCGGCGTCTGGTTTCCTAAGGGCCATGCCAAGTTTTTATTAATAATGTTAGTTTCATTATTAAATGCAATAAAGTTTTTTCTTGAGGCAGTGGTGTTAATAGTACATGCCAGAAACTTTTATTTTTGCAGTCAATATTATAAAGAGTTCAATAATATTTTTACGAAAAACTGTGCGATTTTACACATATGCAATTATGAACATAATTGCCACATTCCATAGCATTGAAGATGATTATTTACAATTATTTTCCAAATAAATATATTTTTTTTGCTGGGTGGTATATAAAATAAAAACATTTAAGTACTTTTAGAGCACTTACAGCATCTGGCGTCAATACATCGGATGCCGAAGGCTTACAGCACGAAGCAAATATACCCATTTTCTCCACAAAAAGGTTCTCTTTCAGCAAAATAAGGATTAAACCATATCACACGACAAATCTTATCACCAATTACATCTAAAAATTGGGTAACTTTTAATCAACATCAACCAAACTATTGAAACTATAGGTAGATACGTCAAGACTTTGACAGTAGGTACCTGTTTTAATTGAATGCTACGTACGTTCAAAAATTATAAAGCCACAAAAATATTTTTCATGGGTAACAGTTTAGAAACAATAACATTCAGTATCTTTTTAAGTCGGTATTCTTATAAAAGCATTTTGTATGCTTTTAATTTTAATCATGGAAAATACTACACGCAATATCATATACGCGTCAAGTAAAACTAATAATAAACTTAATCACTGTACATTATGAACATCTTTCAACTGTTAACTAACCATCATTTTCCGAACAGTGTTAATGTTAGCCATTTTCCACTAAAATACAAACAAATCGCACGGAACTTTTAGCTGCAAATACTTGTTTTAATTGAGAAGGAACTCCACAACCTTTACGATAAAAATACAACTGTATGTATATACAATAACATCGATCAATACTACGAAAATTATTACCAACTACACAAAAGTAGGTCAAAGTGCGGCTACTTAAAATGTCCTACTTGAACAAATATCTCATTATCATCATCATTATCCCAATGTAAATATTAATTTATGAACAGCTGTAACAATTAATGTGAATAAATAATTAAATTATTTTTGTGAAATTTAATAAGTGTTCTATTGAAATTAAAATCGATACATCGTAACGCGGAAGACATCAATTCAATGGCTATTGTTCACAACACTAGCGCAAAGTAGATTGTTTCTGTGGACTGTCGAAATTTTTCATTTATAATATAAAACTACGCGGAAAAATGTTATCTCGCGTGGCTTTGCGTTCAGGTAAGTGGAAATTTATATTTAGCTTTATAAATTAAAAAAATCAAACTTGAAAACACTTAACCTTCATGTTACGGTGGTTTATGTAATCAGATTGACAGGTACAGTATATGTTCTTTTTATAAAAAAATTATTTTTGCCTACAATTATTGTTTTTGTTCAAATCAATTTGATATTCTTATCTTTGCATTTTCATAAAATAATTTTACCAATACCTAGTTATAATGAATGTAACCTAGGATTTGTCTTCAGCTGATACTGTCATTCATAAATATTAATTTTCTTCGGAATGTACAGGTTATATATTATGTAATGTGTAAATTATCTGTTATTTTTCTTCCTTTTTTTCTAAATTAGCAGAAATTTTCTCTTTCTCGTAATTGTGTATAAAATCCGGTAATTGAATTAAGAATTAATTTCTTCACTGGAAATTAATATTTATTAATAAGGTATTTCTTAAATAGCTACCGTAATAATTAACTATTACTTAGTAAAAATAACATTGGTTGTTGTTGTTGTTCCTACATTTTTAATGTCCAGTTCTTTCCTTTAGAAACAAAAAATACTTAAATAGGGAATTCAGTTTATTGTACCTTAGTTATGGAGTGAGATGTGGATTAACTATGTGTTATTAATAAAATATAGCTTAGAAAAGTTGAATATTTTTTGAAATTGTTATTTCTCAAAAGACATATTTCAGCATTGAAGTTGTCACTAGTTTTTAAAATCAGCTTGCATATAGTAAAACAAGCAAAAAATTTTAAGACTAGGAAGAAGGCAAAGGATTACTTTCTTTATGCTTTCTTAATCAATTATGTAGATAGCTGATACATACTCTTTTTCTTACAAATCCAACTTGTCCCTTTTATTGCCATATTTATAAAAAGTACTATTATATAAAAACATTCATGAATGAACTGTTTCCTGACTCCATTTTAAGTTGACATATGTTTTGTTATTTATAAACTGATTGAAATAAAGTTGATACTTAATGTTGTTACATGTATCATAATTGTTACATGTGGGGTAACTGTTGGAACAGATTCTCGACTTGTTTCATGTAGGAAGGTTGCAATTAAATGTCTGTGTTAATATTTCAGCTGCCCTTCGACAGTCTGCCTCGACAGCGCTAGTTGCCAGAGGCTCCGCCAGCGATGCATGTGGTGTCAGAGATGAAAAGAACTTCCCTAGGCCAGTCCGAGGAGAGCCAGGAAAAGTGCGGCTTGGATTTATTCCCGAAGAATGGTAATTGTATCAGATAATGGCTTGTAAGAATAAGAGACATTGTCATTACATATTCATTTTCGGTGCATTACAAAAGAAAAAATTGGTGTATTGGAATTATTGCTGCATATGCTTAGTAGTGACTGGGAAAGCCAAGATTTTAAATATTCTGATCATTCCATTTCAGGTTCCAGTTCTTCCATTCAAAGACTGGTGTGACTGGCCCGTATGCCTTCGGTGTGGGTCTCGCTACTTACCTCTGCAGCAAGGAGATCTATGTCATGGAGCATGAATATTATACCGGTCTTTCCATCTTTGTCATGGTCTATTACGCTTCAACCAGGTTCGGCCCCAAACTGGCACAGTTCCTCGACAAGGAGTTAGATGTAAGTTTACATTAATTTGAACTATGCTTCTGCAAGTGGGAGGTATTTCAATGTGACATAAGGTGTTATGGTGTTATGGCAAAATGTTTGGCATTAAAGCAATAGCAATGATAATATTTATGATAATAATGTTAATAACAATGTCACCACATTATCAGACCAGGTCCTTTCTTTACACAGAAGGCAGGCAACGCCATTTACCAAATATGTCTGTCTTTTCAGATTAATGTGTTCTTTCTGATAGTCTTACCTACAAATAAGCTCTGTCACATTACACTGCTTATAGATAAAACTCTTCCTAACCCATTGGCTTACATCAAACTGCTATAAAAAGCTTAGGACAAGTGACTATTTACCTAAATAAGACCTCTTTCGTTTTACTTTGCTAATCTTTTAGTATTGCAATCTATTTAGTTTAAATAATCATTTATCTTTTACTTACGACATTATCTCATGTTGAAGTTACTTAACTACATTGTAGAAATCCCTACTGCAATATTAGAAGTTTAAGCTATGTTTATAATCCTTTTCCAAATTTATGTAAGAAATACAAATTAGACTGCCTTGTTGGTGTTGTCTGTTGCAAGTGGGACTGGCGATCGGGAGGTCCCGGGTTTGATTCCCGGGTCGAGCACTACAAAATTTTCTAATTTAGATTTTCTAGTAGTGGTTTGGAGTATGGATATGTGCCCGATGCATGGCCATAGGCTCATCACTTATTCCATAGTGGGATGTAAACGTATCCGGTGAAATGTGGGAGTGTTCTGGATACCTCTTTGGGGATTACAGACATTAAGTTACATTTACAAATTTGTCTATGGGTTGGAAGTATACATTGGTTTTCTGATGGATATTTGGCACATTTTCTTTCATTGTCATGGACTGTGCTAAGAATATAATATGTGGTGAATACTACATATCATAAACTTCTTATATCATAAATTTGCAGACAATTGAGAAGAACTGGGATGAGGAGCGAGAAAAATCAGTTAAGGATCTTGAAGATGCTATTGCGCAGGAGAAAGATGCGCAGTGGCGCGCACAAGGTCAGGAGCTGCTCGTTGAGGCGAAGAAAGAGAATGTTCTGCTGCAGCTTGAAGCGGCTTACAGGGAACGCATGATGAATGCTTACAATGAGGTAAAACTATTGCAGTAGCCCATCATTATTATTAGCTACTGCCATCCATGATTCTGTTAGCATCATCCAGGATAAAAAGCACCCATCCATTCGCCTTAGGAGGAACAATATACCTTGACATTTAAGCAGGGTAGCTTGTGGATGTTAAAATGGTTACAGCACCATCTATTATCATAAAGAAGAACAATGTATCTAAGATCCAGATTGATTTCATATAGGTGCATACTTTTCATTGAAATAAAGCAGCTCAAATATCTTCAGTTCAAAAAAATATAAGTACATATACATATAAAAAAATATATTTACACCACTTTTTTGACATTTTCATCATATCCTGCAAAAATGCACCATAGTTTTGTTGGCAGTTTATAACATTATATATACCATACCATAGATTCCTGCTTAGTTTGCCATCACATGGCTGTATGTGAGTTATCTCAAACTATTACTATGATTATTAAAGTACTTATTTAAGGACTGATTAATAAATTTACTCAAAAAAACCCATCTTTATGTTCCTAACACTCATGGTTGGCTAGATTTTTAATTACCGACATACATTGTTTCCAGGTGAAGCGGCGCCTGGACTACCAGCTGGAGAAGTCGACTCTGGAGCGTCGCCTCGCCCAGAAGCACATGGTCGAATGGATAGTCGCCAACGTGACCAAGGCCATCACGCCCGACCAGGAGAAGCAGACCCTGGACCGCTGCATCACCGACCTTGCGGCTCTCGCGAGGAACTAATCGTGTAGTTATATCAGTTATTTATGAATAAAGTGATCGTAATCAGTTACTTTTGACTTTTTATTTTGAAGAGTGACATTAACAAATTGTCATTTGGTTCATTTTAACCATCATTTAGGTAATGTCTCTCATGGTATCTTGGCGAACAAGAAATTCTTAAACACTTTAAGAAATAGGTGTTTCCGCACGACCTCGACGTGTAGATTACAAATTTTGGGCTATATGTTAAGTGAAGCTGACCACAATATTGATATATCACTGACGGGTCAGTTGCAGGTATATCAGTTTAGAGTTAAATTAGTTACCGTTATTAGCGCACAGATAAATTAAAAAAAAATCTGAAAATTATCGTTTTTGATTCTATTACGTTTACAACGACCTCGTATAACAGTTTTGCACAAATATCTTCAATGTACAAAAATACCGACCCGTTACAGTTTTATCAGATGTATAAATACCTATACTCCAATCGAAAATAGATACTTGGATGAAGAAATAAAATGAGAGATTGGGCAAATCTGGACAGTAATAGACTGCCCTTTGCTTTATGTGTATAATTCATAGAACTTAACTGGACGCGTTGCTATGATGACGTCACGGCGACGTACGAACGGATTGACCACGAGAGCCGAGTAGGCCGAGTGAGACGCCGGAGTGGAAAGCACATTTCTCCCAAATGTAAAATTTATTTCTGCGTGTTGTACTTAAACTGCAATCGAAGCATAATGGTTGCTTACGATGTGTCATTTTGTCATATAGACAATGAAACAAGGACAAATAAACCATTACAAAATAGTACTGAACTTTGTCTAATTATTTTTAAGATGGAGTGAAGTTGATCGCTGGATCCATGTGCGATGTATTTATACTCTGATGATAAAATTAAACAAAACACAATTTTTTACATTTCGATGATCTTAAGTCCGTTGCAATTGTAATTAACAACGAAGCTGTAACATTAGCACCGATTACAGCAATACATATTGTTTTGTTTAGTATGACTACAGACTTTCAATAGGTATGCGATGGGTGCTAGAACAATACCTTGTGGGATCCCAAACAATAAATGTAGCATTATTAAAAACTTGTTTGATGACTTGTAATTCTGGTGTGCGTTATGTTGTTTAAGACTCTTTTCGTTTTTTATAACTCATAGATAAAGTATGCGGCTTGAGCTCATATAAGTATTGATTTGAATGACTATACTCACAATGATAATTTTTATTTACACAAAATAATATTGGTTACGTGTTATTGATTACAATATGTCATATATTGTGCTAGATCATGAAATAATCAAATATTAATGTTCCAGCTATTATTTAAATCATTTAATATTGATTGTAGGTTGTATGACGTGTTTGAAACAAATTATATTGATAAGATTAGAGGTACACATGAGTTGTCTAATTGAGGAAGTAAATCACACCGGTCGCTTTTAATGTTTTCAAATTATTCTTTGGAAATTTGTTGTTCAGCATAGTGTTGTTGGAAAAAAACATATTCAAAAAGTTCATGTAAGTTTCAATATTATTATTAAATACATTACAATAACCACCTATTAGTGATACAATACTTTTCCCTCATTGATATGATGGAAAATCAATAATTCTTAATTAATACAAGTCTGTAACATAAGGAGAGTTGCGAATGATCAAGCAGCATTTAGCAGGGTTCTCTACAGTAGTGTTTGCAGTCATCCTTCACTAGAACGGTTGACACTGGACTGCTATTGTCAGGTAGTCCCGTGTATATAAATTGTTAATGAGATTGACTAGCTGACCTTGAGGGTCGTGTTAGTTGCAAGAGCAACTGCCTGTCCTGGGTTCAAATCCTGCGTCGAAGACTATAACATCACACCTGTCATTCCCGAAGTGGTAGGCAGAGGAATGTAGAACACTCGCACGTTTCACCGGTTACGTTTACGTCCCACTATGGAATAGGTGGTGAGCCTATTTCCCCACTCCGGGCACATATCCAGACTTAAAACTTGAAGTTGAGCCGATTATTCGTTTGCGGTTTCGGTTCCAGTTGGTAATTGGGATTAAGTTGGACTTTAATAGCCACATAAATATGGTAATTCTATTTCGTCAGGTGACCGTGTAAAGAAGTACCTACCTATATATTGTACCCAATTTTGACTTTGTTTTCGCTACAATACATTTATGCTGCAAGAAAACTAGTCAAAGAATGACTACGATTGTAGATAAACTACCTTATTATTCAAGAGGTATGTATTGCATAATATTGAGTAATTTGCACTTGATCGTTAATAACAAAGGGCGGATTTAATGGTACCTAAATCGTTACCAATCTACTAAAGTAGTGAAAAAGGGATCCTAAGTTTTTCACTACTGGTGAGTTGGTGCTCCTGAAGCCTAAAATTATCTCATCATAATGTACATATATACAATTGAATTATTAATTCTGTTATCAAGGCTACAATCATAGTACTAGGCAAAATCGTCCAGCTTGTCACATCAAGCTTGTTGCTATATTGCTGGCAAATGGTAGGTACTTGTAATAGTTGTATCTGTGATGTTATAATTCCTTAGTAAAGAATAAAATTGGTGCATGGTTCGATCCGAAGACGCTGGATGTGGACAAGCTCCGGGGTCCTCTGATGGGGACCATAATTACGATCTCCATAGCCGAGATCCGCGTCTATAAAACGTTACAGCAGAATGTCAAACAAGGAGACTTGCCCAGTACAACACTAGGTGACTATGTTTTACTAAATTAAAATTAATGTTTCTGATGGAAATGTAGATATTAATTTATTGCTAATTCACTCATTCGTTCGTTATTTCATTCATTATGTATTTTATATTTAATGTAAAACTATGACAACGAGGATAAAATCCTTCTTAATATCTGTATCGGCTTAACCAATACCTATACGTTTTTTCGGGACGGCGGGATTAATTTTATGCTTGTTTCTAACTCCTACTGTCTTCTTACTTCTAATGTATTTCTATTTTATTATAACTTATTTTTCATGACAATACATATATCATCGCTACATACATACGGTTCGTAGTTACGTAGTAAAAAACAACAAAAGTCATAATATTTTTAGATTAAAAGAAAAAGGTCATAAATACAAACGTGTCTCTTATTTCAGATATATTGTTGATGGTCACTACGATAATAGAGGCGTTAGCGAGCCCGTTCGTCGCGTGGCACGGGTTCAAGAATCGACGCGGTACTTTGGT